>MU155399.1:0-46117 GCA_015484465.1 Pholiota conissans
ACACCTACGCCTGTGGATTTCAACCTACCCATCCGACAACGCATCCCCTCTGTCCATTTTTCTCCTCTCCCATTCATCATCTAGCCTTCTTACGCCTGTGGACGACAGCTCAACTCGAGCGCTGGGGGGTTCTACTGAATTCGGTCAGCTCCATACCTCCATCTCCTTCGTTGTGAGCTCAACCTTCCACCCGGTAGTACCTACCGAGTGATGTTTGTAGCGTCTCCACCCATCCCAAATCCCATTGCGACCTCGCTCATCCGCCCCGCACTCAATTCGCTAAAATGGTCCGCAAAAAAATCGCCGTTCACGCTCAGCGACCAAGCTCAGCGTTCGGATTCGCAAACCCACACAATAATGGACACGCCCCGTCACAGCAAACAGAACGCGTCGCACCCCGCCGCCTCCGCCCCTGTTTCCCTCTCTAGGTCCATCCACTCTTCTTCCACTCTCCGTCTTCCCATCCTTCCATCCACGCGTCAGTCCCGTGTACCCGTCCCCTCCAGCTTCGCACCGTCTGCGCTAGGCATAGGTATGATGAAATCGTCGTCATCAGCAGCACACACCCTCAAATCTCTCATCTCCCATCCTCGAACCTCTTCCGCGCGTACAACATACCGAACTGGTGAGGTCATCCACACGCATATACATCTGTTATTAAGCCCAGTTCAGCGTAGCCCTTCCTCTCAAGTCCTGCGGTTCACTTCAGACTCAACAACAAACGACAAACGCGAACGTCAAGGTCAACCGGCACGCTCCAACCTCCCTGATCTCCTTCACACGTCGCCATCTCCCTTTCAAGTCTCCATTCCATTCATCACAGCCCGCGCACCGCACCAGCCCCCGCCGTCCTGCATACGTCTTCAAGTCGAAGACGCGTCTCCACTCCCGCGAGCTCCATAAGCGTTTCGCATGCGTACTGCAGATTGTTGGAAGCTCCGCGTCACGTACCCATCGTGTTTGCATTTTGGCTGCATCAACCCGCCCGTTTACCCTGGACTAAGGACAAATGATGACATCACAACATGATGAAGGAAAGGGCAGCCAATAACGCGTTCGTGTTTCGCTAGCGTACCCGTGGATGACTCGGATGTCCACCATAGATTGCTATTGTCTTGGGGGTGCGCATTTTGTTGTTGTTCGATGCGGACGGTTGAATCGGAGGGCGTGTCTCTTCTGTAACTCCCACCCAATGCATACACGCCAAAGTCCCCGTGCCTCGCTCTAATGGCATGATATTCCTCGCGTCGACGGTTGAACGTTGAACGTTGAACCCTCCATGTAAGAATACCCCGGATGCACGACTAGTCTTTGGGGGTGCGCATTTTGTTATCGTTTGGTGTCAGCGGTCGGGTCTGTTCCGTAGGGAATCCAATCCCTGTGTGAATGGAGAGACTCGCAACGTGCATGCTTGGATACGATGATGAGACGAAGGTACAAAAGCGATATCGTCCCTCAGGCTGTTGTAGAGAAGAGAATGTTCCTGCAGGTTAGTTCCTTTGCGTTTAGCCGATATCTTGCATTGCTAAAATTTCTTTTTTTCAAGGCTTCAATTCCGCATACATTAATCCTTGTTCCTTGATTCTCTCAAACGTGGACAACTCTGTCACGCTTTCCTTGGCGCTAAAGCTCGCACCCTTATCATTGGATCGTTACTGTATAAGCTTCCTTCGCGGGTGAGATATTGATGCCTGCTACTCTCACCATCCGCTTGTCTCATACCCGATATAATTACTGTATTAAAAATGTAAATAAATCATGAATTATAATGTACATGCTCGTGATGTCGAACTTTGCTCGTCTGACTTTTTGGCTCATTCAAACATACTCGCTAATCTTTTTGTTCCAGGTTAGTACTATAAACATAATCAGCAGATGCACGTGGTATTCTTGCGTCAATCATTTACCTTGGGTCTTTTTCATTTCAGCTTCTGTATCTCCAGCAGCATCCGAGTCGCTACACGTATAAAGGGGTACGGACATATCCTTGGAAGTGATGTAAGCTGTTGAGTGCGCCTTGAACTGAATTCCAGTCAGGTGCAAGGGCGTCGAGATATTGGTGTCATCAGAGAGTGTAGCAACTCGGGCGACCATGAGAGTAGTTGACATTCCCTGGGATAACATCAGGTCAAAGAAGTAAAAAAATTTAAAAAAAATCATAGTTCAACGTACTGCTAGAGGTACTGCAAAATTTATCCAGAGGACAAAAATGAATGTCCGCACATTTAGGATCTTACTCTGAACAATGTTTGCTGCACCGTAAAATACTACAGAGAGCGAGTACACTGCTCCGGATTGCACTACAATGTCGATAATATGCCAAAATTTTCGGGATGAAATGTCCTGATGCTTCAAGAATGAGTGGATTCGGGATGTGATTAGGGCCGTGGTGATGATGGTCGTACACGCTGACATTAAAACACCGGCAGAAGCTATATTTCCCATTTGTACTCTTAGAGAGACTGCTGATGGTGGTAGGATTGCAATCGCTATCGTGCCGGTAAACATTGATACTAGAGGATGTTTAAAATTAGTGCTTTGGCGGTAATACAGCACAACGGATGCTTACCTGCTTCTGTGATTACAAGGATTACTGGGATGGATACAACACGGATAGAACGACTCCATACATTGAAGCAGCGCCATATCTGTTGATTATCAGTATTAATATTGAATCATTGTGCACAAAGGCAGTTGCTCACAAGTAACGCATCACTGAGCACCAGCGAAATTGTATTTCCGATATCCACCCCAGCAGTCAACCTCTGGTTGCTTTCTATCGTAGCAAGAAATATTGTAGTGCGACTTTGGTCATTGTCGATAAACTGTAATTTTGTGATGTACCATTGAATGCTGAATACGGCTAGGTTGGACAAGTATAGCAGAGACACCGTGATTGGGACGAGAGTGTGTTTGGATGGCTGTCGTGTCACTAGGTATGGACTCGTGAAGGATTTTCCGAGCTAAATGAAGTGTAAAGCTTACGGTAAGCATACATGGTACCTCCAAAGACAGCGGTATATATCCCTGTAATATATGCCTCAGCGCAATGCTCTGTACTTTTTGGATGCGGATATATACCCATTAAAAGCGCCGTAAACATGGAGCTATTGAGATTTGCGGCTATGACCGAGTTTTCATCGTCGACTACATATCCAGCTTGCAATATTGTGCCATGATGGAAAGCTGTTGCATTCCAGTTGGACATGATAAGGTTTGAAGAATGTAAATGGATATATATATCAGTAGGCGCACTTCTTATACAGTTGCTGCAGACATCTAGAAGTGAAAATACAAAGGTCGGCGTTACATACGTTCCTGTTTGTTAAATTTAGAACAAGGCGCACTGCATTCAGCATGGAGTCATTAAACAAGACGAGATAGAGCTCTTGGCGTGTCAACTGCGAAGCGCATCCTAATCGAAGAACAAGAGAACTTTCTTCCAGTGAGGAAGGACATAGAGGCAGAGCAGAGGTGCATCAGAGTTGGTGGACATGAACGGCGGTCAGCACGTTGACATCAATGCTGATACCATCATACTCCGACTCGGTCTTTCCTCCCGAACTTACCTTGTTGACCATCTCACCAAACAGGTATACATTCTTCTCGCATGTTTGTAACACACCAGCGCATTGTATATCAGTATATCACCTCTCATCGCATCCAGCCCTCCCATACCACACATGAATCGCAATTGAAAGTGCAACTCCCATAGATGGCTTCGCTATGAGACGACCATTTCTTTCCTCAATACTCTAAGCTTTTCCTTTGCAGGCAGTGAGGGGATCAAGTATTGGGCGCTGCGCTCGCCGGTATGTACTGAAGAAAAAGATGAACCAAAGATTTTGAATTAGATCAATCCTGCCCATGGGTGAACAATGTACAACTCGAGTAAGTACCCGAATATTAAGTCCGCGTGTGACGCATGAGAATGGACAGTGTGAGGACTGGCCAGGCATCGAGCGTGGAGGCCGTGTTTACATTGATATTTCTAGACGAGTACCAGAGAAAAAATAAACAGGAGCGTCGGACATATCTCGTCGAATTCAAGGCACGCACGGAATGGAACAGGAGAGGTAGGACGGATGAATTTCAATATAACGAAATCTGTTAATTTGCGTAGATAGATTTGGGAGGAGGGCGACGGAGAGAACCGTATAGACGCGAATGGCGATAGAAAAAGTTGGGGAAGGATGTGTCCCGGCTTGAATATGCGTGCATCACTCGAGGAGCCTAATTAGGGATAGTTCCGCATAGGGGATTGTAGCAGGATTGAACATAAAATTCATATGACGGCTGGTCCTGAGATTACGGCGCCATGGACTCGGAAGATAGGGAACTTTCGCTCTTCCTCTGATTCGATAAAAGGAGCATACACGGATGTGTGAGATAGGGTCGTGCAGCGCAGGGTGCGATTAGTTAGAGAAAGGGTGCGCTCTCAACCAGACGGAGGGAAGAAAAAGGGACGCGTGTTGATTTGTATACATACCATTTGAGTGGGGCGAGGGCGAGATGGGTGCTGGGAGTACTTGTGAACATTTCATTAGGGAAGAGATCGGAACTGCAATTCATGTTGTTGTTGATGATGGCGACGATGGTGCACGCAAAGTCCACATAGTAATGGATACGGAGAAGAGCTCGAAGCTCGAAACTTCAAAGCTTCAAGAATCAAAGCTTCAAGAGTGCCGAAGAGAGCCTTATATCGTCCCATTGTTGTTGCGCGCCAAAATAGAGGGGATTGACACAGCCGGAGGGCGGGAGGGTGACGATTACGCGTAGATCGCTTATGCCGATGATGGTCTGAGTTGCTTGTCTCTGGAGCTAGTGAACAGAGAGAGGATGAATGTGTCTAGGGAACGTGCTCCTTGAGCTTGAGCTTTGGGGTCATGTTCGAGCAAGATGATCGACGCAAGAGAAGGCGCGTTGTGGAGGATGGGAGTGAACGGCATTGGAACGGCCAGCACATCGTTGACATCAACGCTGATGCCATCATATGTCGTCTTTGATTGCACTCGTCGATTCCTCCCAATCCTTCCTCGTCGACCATCTCAACAGACAATAATGCTAATCGCTCGCTGTCAATTATCTCACGAAAGAGTAGCAGGCTCTCGTCATCCGCTCTGACATGCATCATCTCAGGTTCGTGCCTCTAAACCCACCGTCGACGGTTTCATGACCGTCACCTCAGAACAGCCATGCGGATGGCCATGCTCATCCTCCACCATCCACTTTCTTCCTTTCTTTCTTAGCATGCACCTACGCCAATGGATCAAGATATGGCTTCCACCATCCCGTACGTCCGTCCAGTCTCTCGTCGTCTTCATCCACCACGCAGCCCTCACACCGTCCATAGCTCGACTCGAACGACTCTCGCTTGCTCGCTCGCTTGCCCAAATAGCAACTGCTCAGTGACGTCCGCATCGTCTCCTTTGTCCTTCGCTCCGAGTCATAGCCCATCCCACTGCGGTACCCTTTCGCTCACCACGCCACCCTCTCCCCCGCACACCTTATATTTGCATTAAGATGCTCCTCTCCAACTCTCCAACCATTGTTCAAGCCCAGTATCCACTCACTCTTACACCTCCGTCCTATTCATCACGGTCCGCGCCCTGTCGGCCTCCGTACACCTTCACGTCGAAGACGCGCCGCCCCCACTCCCGCGAACTAATATTCCGCCCCTTCTTCATCCAACCCTCACATGCATCCCGAATAATTCGGCTCGAGCGGTGGACGGCTCTCGCATATCCTTCACCTCCACTCATCCATCTCGTCGGTCCTTCCGCCCTTTCCCCAACACGCATCATCTATTTCATCAATCCGTCGATCACCCCCATTCTTCAATCTCACTGCGATGTATTCAACTGTAATATTTGTCTCTCGCATTTGCCTTGCTCTTTGCTCCAACAATGCACATACCTACTCACCTCGTATCTGGGACTCCGCATTGCACTTCAGCGTACAATACTCACCCCCTACTATGCCAGTTCCGCTCATTTTTTCCTCTCTAGATCCATCCATTCCCATCCTAATCCCTGCCTTCTATACACCCATACATTGTTTCCGTGTCGCCGAACTTTGCATCATCCGCGGTCCCACATCCTTCCGGCTGAGGAGTAGGCATGACGAAATCGTCGTCATTGACTGCACTTACGCCCACGAACTCTCAACTTCAGGTCTCTTCCACTTGTACGACATACCGATTCGACCAGGCTAACCACGCACCTATATGTTCGTTAATCGGTGCAGTCTGACTAAGCTCATTCCTTTCCAAGTCTCCACTAGGCTTCGACTTCAAGGACGAATAACAAACGCGAACGCGAACGTCATCCGCCAAAACCCGAGCTCAACGAACATGGCAATGTCTCCATTTCCCTCTCCCCCATCGTGTTCATCACAACCCGCTCGCTGTCGGCCTCCATACACCTTACGAATTGACGACGTGCCTTTACTCCCGGGACCGCTAAACCCTAAGCACCGCCCAATGTCCGCGCATGTGCTTCCCAGGCATTCTTGCGCTGCAACGTACCCAACCTTGTACGACACGACACGACCCAACACGACCTCCTCTATGCACACGTTCGCGTTTGCACCCCGGTCCGGCACGCACTATGTAAGTATGAGGTTCTGCAATCGACGGACTTGGATGACCGGCCTAGCTCCGCGCTACACGCGTTTCGTCGTTTGGTGCTCGGAGAGGTTCGAGGGATGTTTCGAGAGTTGTTTTGAGGCTTTAAGCTAGTGGAAGGAGGGTTCGTTGAATATACGGGACAGTTGGCGGGCTCGGAGGACGCATTTTGCGCGCGTTTTGGACCTGAGGTGGAAAGAAGGAAGGAAGGATGACAAGCGCTATTTGGTTCTGAAAAACTTCGGACCTAACCATTGAGCCCTCTCATCGTGCTGCATTGCGTCATTACAGGCACAGATATACTCTACTGGATATGTGTATATTCTTTCGCGCTCGATGAATTCTCTCCATCGAGGATTGACGAGAACCGTTATAGGTTCTTCTCAACCAGCGATCCTCTTTTACGGTAATGCCCTCCTCCGTTCTCTCTCCATTATATCTTCATCACCATTGGTGCGCCTTTTTTGTCGACTAACCCTCCACTCACTCTGCTACTCACAGAACGCTTTAGGTGATAAATATCATGGAACTAGAAGTGTATAAAACTTTGTGCGGTTTGAATAAGATGTTTCTTTGCAATGTGAGCATGATGCGGAGAACAGCCTCGCAAGGAAAGCAAGGACCGTGAATTCACCGAAGTCGGTGCGAAAGCTGTGTTAGGCGCTTATTATGGTCAATTATATATAGCGCCCAATTGCATGATGTATATTTTAGTGTCTCTTCACAGGAATACGACAGCAGGTGAACATTTCAGATGCCAGGCATTGACACGCGGAAATCGTGCTGTGTTTGAGTGCATCGATAAAGTCGACCGCCTTCGAATTGCCTCGTCACTTTTACTCACTACATCAGTTTCCCGAATATGCTAATTATTCTACTCCTTTTCGCCTTATTCAAATCTCTTCAAGGTGTTCCCTTGTCCTCCCTAGCCAATCCACCCGACGACTATGACTTCTCCACCTTCTGTCTTCGCGCTACTGAGAGTCACTTTGGCCAGCGCACTGTGAGGGATATTATCATCAGCTGCTTTGCCACGATCTTCGCCTGTACTTGGTCGGCAATTCATCCGAATATACCCGCACCCACGGACTGCTGGTGGACGCGCTTCAAGCGTCAAGTGACGATCATGATATGCGCTTTGCTAGCTCCAGAACTCATAACATACTGGGCGCTCAACCAGCGTATAGGTGCGAGAGAAATTATGGATGAATATAATAGGGTAATTCTGAAAGGTACATAAGATGATTGTATTTTGGTACAAAAAATCATCTTATGAGGATACAAACAGATTTCACAAGCCAACCGATATCTATCCTTGATAGCATAAAGAACCTCTTTCGTGACTCTCCACCACCAGCTTCATCCAAATCATTCATGAACCCACCTCGATGGACTATAACCCATGGATTCTTCTTGCAGATGGGTGGTTTCTTGCTTTCCGACGACGGAATGCCTGTACACATATTAGTTGATGGAAGCCGACTAGAAACATCAGAAAATTTACAATTGATACACAACATCAAGGAAGGAATTATCAGCCCACCACGAGTCACAGAAACGGATATTCAGGACCGAAGCAAAGGCGACCTCATTTCCAAAACCATCATCATCCTTCAAACAACCTGGTTCATTGTACAATGCATTGCACGGTGGTCGCAACATCTTCCTGTCACCGAACTCGAAATCGTAACACTGGGATTCGCAATGCTCAATGGTGCTACCTATGCAGCATGGTGGAATAAACCTCAGAACGTGGGCCGACCGGTATTCCTCCAGCGAGAAAGGCCAATACCTACGTCTGGTGAAAAAACCAAGGCCATCAATGCATCTACCATGTCGACAACTGTTGAAAATGTCTCAGGTTCCTCACATGAGCCAGAAATAGAGTTCCAGCCAATGTCAGAACCTACCCATAAACAAGAAGGATTTTTGACACGAAAACTGCAGGGATCTCATTATGCCCCCGAGATTCTCGGTTACACACTGCAGTGGCTGGTGCGCCCATTCTGGAAGCTAATGATGGACGATGATGATTCCGACAAGGTTCACATTAATCGTGTTTCAATTTTTTACAAACCCGACATAGATTGGAAATCTTCAAAATTTACATTTTCCATTTTTATTCCAGTCATTGGGATGCTCTTCGGTGCCGTGCACTTTATTCCTAGCTGGTTTCTCGACTTTGCATCACGTCAAGAGATGTGGCTATGGCGGACTTCCGCTGTAATCACAATCATAGTACCTATGTCTTTGGCCATGCTTGTCCGTATCAACACAATGTATACATTTGATTCAAGTATTGCAGCATTTGCCATTTTTTTCATTTGGTTCCTTTACCCATTTGCTCGCATCATTCTCCTTCTCCTATCTCTTACTTCCTTGCGCTCCCTCTCACCTGCCGCTCTCCAAACCATAGAATGGACTACTTTTATTCCTCATTTGTAGATGCTTGAATGTTGTTTATATCATATTCGAAAGCACTGTAGAAGAAATATGTTGTTTAAAATTTTCACTTAGAATTCTATAATGCTATGATCATATCTCTCTTCCTATGTCTCATTGATTCGAACAGCTAAAAAGAGATGACGAGAAGATGAGATGCATTAGAGGGTGTATAGAGCGAGTACAAGCCATATAAGTTCGCAATATAATGTAGACAAATGGCATTATCCCACTCTCAACTCTCAACTCCCAACTCCTGCCGCCAACTCTCGATGAGAGACGCCTTTCGGTTCTTCCTATCCATCCAACACACATTTGGTCTTCCACACCAAATACTCCTGACCCTGGATGCTGGGTACACCAGTATTGTACTGAAGAAAAAAAATGAACCAATGAGAATTACAAATAAGAGATCAAATTTGCTAATGGGGTGCACGACATACAACCAGAGTATATATATCAAGCCCAAATGCGCAAATGGGCAGCGAGAGGACAATTTCATCGACCGCAGAGGATGAATCTAGATATTCCTGGATGAGTACCACCGCAAAAGAGAAATAGATGCGTCAAGAATTCTCACCTGGTGATACTTTGTCGCATCGTCTCCAAGCATGCGGCAAGACAGACACGGAATGGAATGGAGAAGGAGGGGTAGGACGTCTTCAAGTTCGATGGAACGAAAATTTGCTTTCAGCGTTGATAATAAATTTGAGATGAGGGCGAGAGAAAGAACCGTATAGACGCATATTGTGACAGTCGCAAAAGCTAGAGGAGGGAGAGGGCTTGTCCTAGTTTGAATGTGCGTACATCGAGGAGCCTAGGGATGGTACCAGATATAGAATAATTGTTTCCAATTACGCATGCAATATGATTACGAGTCCTGATATCGAGATTTAGCTGTGTCGATAGCGCTATGGACTCGGAGGATGGGAGATGACTCGGACGGATGCAATGTGGGGACTATTACTCTTCCTTTTACTTGATAGAGGGTATCCTGCACGGATGGCTGACGTAGGTGCGATTTACGTAGATAATGGGTGCACATGTCGCTGGTGAATTGTCCAGACAGCTAGAAACGAGAGATACGAGTGCGTCAGGGGATAAAGTTTCATTGAACATTCGATCTGAACGCAGGAAGGTGAGAGCGAATGGTGTGCAGTAGTGGTCATCGTCGTGGGTGGCCAGGAAAGAGAGCGTGTCTGTCGTTCATGGCATGAGATCGAAGGGGTTGGCGGTATTTGGCTCGTAGCGTACACAGTTTGTGGTGGGGTAGGCAGGAGAAGAGCTCCAAGCTTCTGCTACAACGCCGACGAAAAGAGGGTTTTCATGCCGTCGTTGTAAGGCGCCGTAAAAAAAGGCGAGCGCTACTGGAGAAAGGAACCACGGGCAACTTCAGGCGAATACTTGGAATAGACGCCGATGTCGTCGGGAGGCTGAGCTGAGTGTCTCCGGAGCTAGCGAATAGGGCATGGGTGTGCGAGAGGAACTTAGCCCTGAGGGGCGTCCGCGTTGATGGGTTGGAGGACGGTGTTCATTTGGTTTTGAAGGAGGTGTGGTTGGATAGACAAACACGCGAGAGGATGGAGAAGGCCATAGAGGAGGATAAGAAATGCATTGAAGTCGCGGTAGCGGTAAGAAAGCGAATGTCCTGCGCGTTGTCGTCGACATCAACGCTGATGTCATCATTGTTCGTCTTTGACCCAAACCACGACGCGCGTTTCCGCGTGCTCGACTGCACTCCTCGACCGCTGCCACGACCATCTCAAGAATCGGTAACAGGCTATCATAAACCTCCGCTGTACACGTCATCTCTGGCTCGTGTCCTTCGAGGCCAACCCATCGCTCGACATGCAAGGAGCAATCCACGTCCCCCACCATCCACCTTCTTCCTTTGCACGCGTTGACGAAGTGACGAGCATCGACACACGCCTACACCTATAGATTTCAAGCCATGCGTCGGCTTCTGCAGCCCTCAGTCCTCTGCTCGACGGGACGCATTCGGGGATCCCCACCCAGTCTCTTCGCCTTCATACAGCATGTAGCCCGTGCCTGACAACTCAAACTAGAACGACGGATGACCGTAATAAACCCCATCAGCTCCGTACCTCCTTCCCACTCGCTCGCTCGCCAACCTTTCCTCCAAGCAGCAGCTACTCAATAATATCCGCGGCCCTCTCCTCTGTCGATCGCTCTCCTCCCCATAGCAATCCCCATTGCAATCCCCGCTCACTCTTCGCTTCATCGACCCCCCCACATTCCTTTCGTTCGCGCCAAGACGCTCGTCTCCAACCCAAGAACAGCTGTTCAACGGGCGCGCATGTCCACTCACACCAATATCACGGTGCAGTGCCCGACCGAGCGGCTTACACCTCCCGTTCCCCTCGATCTCCGCGCACATCCACCCCTCTCCGTGCCCCATCTCCTATCCACCTCAGACGTCTTCCCTGTTCTCGCCCTGTCCATCGTCCATTATCATCAGCCTCGTCCATTCGTCCTCCGCCAACATGCGCGCATGTATGTCCATCCGGGTTAATAGAGGGTTGAAAGAAGATGCAGTGGATATACTGGACGTTAGACGGTTGATATCAACCTCATATGGCCAGCGGGCCAGAGGCGCACTTTACTTAGAGCAGAGGAATGTAGGGAGGGAGTGCCGGAGACGACACTTAAGGTCTTGAGACCATGAAACGCAACGGCGCCGACTATTTTCCAACTATCAGACATTTTGTGATGTCCGCGATTTCTTCTACCTCCGTCTTTCTCCACCGTCGAGTCTCATTGCGGCTCGTTTATCCACTGCATGCCCATCTCGCCAAATCGCTCCGCTCACCAGCGTCCAAGCTCGCAAACCCACACCCACGTCTCGGATACGACCCACGACCCCACACTCCGCCTCAGAAACGTACGCACCCCGGCCGGTCTGCATCATCGTCTTTTCCCTCTGGTCGCTTCTCCGTGCACACCCACTTCACGCCCACTTCCCATCACCCGTCTTCGACCTATATGTGCCACGTTCCTGTCATGTCCTGTCTATCTTCTCCAGCCTCGCAGTATCTACACATTGTCCCTTCGAATACGCCGGTGTGTGTTCCCTCCTGACGATTTACGGAATGTAGAACCCTCATCGTGGACTGAGTGATCGTCGCCGACCGCATATAGACTCTCGACATCTCATCGTCGAACCTCTTCCGAACGCACGCACGCACGCACGACGTACCACAAACGGCACTTGACCACATCTACACACTCATGCGTCCTCGATATAATCTAGCTCTCTTCGATTCCTCAAGGCTTGTTTACCTCAACATCGACGGGAGGAGGACGTGTTGGACGGTGGAATTATCCCTGGAAGGAACACGTATATGGCGCATGCCGAGCGCGTATCTGACTCAGTCTCCACTCGGACTTGGATGGGCGGAAGGACGCGAGGTGTTTGAAGTCGAGAGAGTGGTCGGGGTGTGCGAGGAGAGGCGTCGTCCTGGCATGCGTCCACGTCAGGATTCAATGGAATGGAGAATGGGATGGAGGACGGTGTTTCATTTGGTTCGGAGGCGGTGGATGGTTTGGATGGACTGATAAACGAGATGTGAGCGGAGGATGGGAAGATGGGTTGAAAACGCATTTGCGATTGGGCTACACGGAAGAGGACGGAGAAGGGCACGGAGGAAGATGGACGAAGGCTACCCAATTTTCGAGGACAAGTTTTGAATTCGGGTGCGTCACTAATAATCATCATTTTCGTTAATAAGTGTTTCTAATACTGAGGACAGATGCAATGGAGAAATTTTTTCATGGCCCTATTCTCAGCCTCTGCGTTGGTGTGTTGAACATTGTTTAGCTTGGATGGTTCATTGTGCTTTGGGGTCGCAATAGCGCAAGGTAATCGATGCAGGAGAAGGGGCCTGGTCACGGTGGAGAATCAAATAATACATACTCTATGGAGGATGATCTATGTATGAGAGCGACCTGCGTATCTACGCACTCGACTGCATCGGCTCCTGCTAATCATGCATTATCCCTCCTTTCGTGATCGTCCAAGTCTAAGGCCCGTCTTGATTGTTCACTTACACCACGGTCCACCCGAGATCCATTCACCTCGAAGACAGAATGCAAGCAGACATGCACCGACTTTCTTTCCTAGTACCACAGAGAAAGTGACAAGTCTTCGCGCACGCCTATGCATAGAATTTAAGCATTGCTTCAACCCAAAGAGGATAATGGAGTTGTGCTCTTAGACTAGGAAGAACGATCTCAAGCCAGGGCCAGGCTAAAGACAGGTGTCTGTTGATTGACAGAAAGCTGTAGCGGCCGGACCAGCGTCGAAATGTTGATCAGCACGTTAGATTCGATGCAGTGTGTAATGCTATGTATGCCAAAATAAAAAAGGTGGAGTGCGGATTAGGCGAGTGCGGATTAGGCGCTCTGCAGGCGCTGGAATGAATTTATGTGAGAGAATTTCCTCGTGTGCTCGCTTCTTTAACCGATGAATAAGAAAGGTGTGCAAGGTGATGGAAAACACAGGCTGTTCTGAATATATTCCAGTGAGTGGGGATTATAAGTATCGACGATTCAAAGAATGTGGGGGGAACTTTGAAAGCTACCATCTAGAAGCCATACTTCGTCGCCAAACTTCATGATCATTATCCTCCTGCTTCTCGCCTGTATCGGCACCCTTCGAGGCACCCCACTGTCTACGCAATTGGAATCCCAGACTGAAATATTCGCTCACCACACACGCGATATTCCACGAGCTCCTTACGGTCAACGAAGTGTCAGTGACATCGTCATCAGCTGTTTCGCCACCATATTTGCATGTACCTGGTCAGCAATCCACCCGAATATTCCCTCACCAATGGACTGTGGGTGGACGCGCCTCAAGCGCCAATTCCTGACGATGTTGTGTGCGCTGCTTGCACCGGAGCTCATCACCGCTTGGGCGCTCAGGCAATACTGGGCAGCAAAAGATCTTGCGCAGTCTTACAATCGTGATATGAGTGACTGTATGTTCTCGTATATCAGCGATTATTATTTCTTCCAGATATAATTATAAGCTGACTGAAATCGCAATAACAGACATCACCACAGACGTAACTTCATCGAGATTCTTCCAAGATTCGGCTTTCCCAAATTGCCAAAATGGAAAAGGGTCTCGATGGACGCTAACACATGGGTTTTTCCTCCAAATGGGAGGCTTCATGCTATGTGAAGATGGAAAACCAGTGCAGACATTGCGTGGGGGAAATTCCCCTAGAGGAATTATATATTACATCCGAAACGGGACAATTCTCCCACCTAAAATCACGAAAGATGACATCCAGGACCGAAGTAAAGGCGACACTATATCCAAGGCATTGATTATCTTGCAGACTACATGGTTTGCTGTTCAATGCATTGCACGTTGGTCGCAGCGGCTCCCTGTTACAGAGCTCGAGGTGGTGACTCTGGCTTATGCCTTGCTGAACGGGATCACATATGCTCTGTGGTGGAAGAAGCCGCAGAATGTGGGTCGGCCGGTCTTTCTTGAAGCACAGAAGTTATTAAACGAAGAGTGTGGCTCCGACTCAAGCTCAATTTCGTACAATACAGGGAGCCAAGTCCAAAATATGCTGCATGCCATACCGCGGGCACCTCCTTGGCGCATACCATTAAAGCTCCTCGGGATCTTAATTCGGCCTCTGGGAAAACTATTTTCTGATGTATACGAGCAGATGAAGTCGGACCACCAGTTCAGAGTAGGGATGTTCTATTCATACGCACCCAATAGGTCATGGTGGGGTGGTATTAAAACGGCCTCAGCAACGTTTGCTGTTGCAGTCATTGGTACCGTCTTTGGTTGTGTGCACCTAATTCCAAGCTGGGTTCTTGATTTCCCTTCACGCCGAGAAATGCTGCTTTGGCGCATTTCTGCAATCATTATAACGGTGGAACCTATATGGTTAGCTGCTTTGATACCAATTTTTTCTGCTCATCGTGCAATGATATATCAAACTACTCCTCTCTTTTCCCTCTATATGATTGCACGGATTATAATCCTTGTGCTATCCCTCATTTCACTTCGTTCACTCCCTTCTCCTGCCCTAGAGACAATTGAATGGACTACATATATTCCGCATCTGTAGATACCAGTTATTTTCACAACAGTTTGGCCACTGTAGTACATGTGTCGGTGTTTGCTCTATGATGATTACGTGTATTATGCGGCTTGTCGATGGTTACGATGACTGCGTGGCCAACGCTTGCTTGCGCTCAACGCTGGTGTCATCCTTCCGTTCTTGTCCTTGGCCACGGACGTGCGTTTCTGGGCGCTTTCCTCGAGTTCTGACAGTCACTCTCTGTCGACCACTTCAAGTTTTCCTCATCCTCCCTTGCATAAATTATCCCTGCTTCGTGTCCTCAGAGCCCACCCGTACTGTTTCAGACGAATAAATTTGTCCTTACTTCGTTATGAATGTGCGATTCAACTTTCAAGTGTCGGGTGACAACGTCCTACTACTAATGTCTGACGATTTTGAGCGGTTTTGGTGTGGTTCATGCGGGTAGGATGTATTCTTGTAGTATAGAATCGCTTTTTAAGAGTGATGTGAGCAATTCCCGTGGACATAGAGGAAAGCGCAGCGGAGGACATCGTAAACCAAGACCAACTTGAAATGCACGGCGGTGTGACCTTGATGGAATTGAATGAATCAGGTGATCATATCATGGCGCTCTCGAGAGATCTACTGTACTCGAGTAGAACTGACACTGCCCGCTGACCACTCAAAGTGGAGGGTGGAGGCGCGGGACAGGGAGGCGCATGCAGGAGCTGAGGTCGGGGGTTCGATGTCGGGCAGTTTCCTTGGTACTGAAATGACAAACGAAGAGGGTAGAATGGGGTGGTTCTGTCAATAAATGAACGACGTACAATCTGAACAACCGAAATTTAACACCATACACGTGAATGGATGAGTGAGGACTGATCGTCGGGAGCAGAGAAGCCGAGTCTGTATTTAGAGGTCAAGGGATAAGTAAAAACGATAAAAAGAAACAGTCGCAGCGGAGATTCTGACCTGGACGTACTTCGTTGCACCATTCCTGAGCAGGAGTAAGCAGCATAACGTGCACGGAGTAGAGAAGGAGAGGCAGGACTTCGCTTGCGTCCGATGCAATGAGATTCGACATTCCACGTACGTATGAGGAGAGTGACGGAAGGAGGGCAACGCATAGATCGTCATCATGATTGGACGAATCACAGTCCAAGTCTCGTCTATACACCGAAAAATGCGCGTCTGATTTCGTTTCGATTCCCGTGATTTGGCTGCTGATTCTGGAAACGAGATCAAGGATTGGGATTGGAGTTGGAGAGGTGCGATATGGGTTGGCAGGATAGAGTGGGGAAGGTGATCGTCGTGTGTCGAGACAGCAGATGGGATGTCAGAACCATTACTCTAAGTCTGTGCGTAGCACTGCGTACAAGGCGCGATGGACGAGGATGGACTCATTTTTGGAGGATTGAACGAAGACAGAAAGAGAGATGCGTTAAGAAATGAAGTTGTGAATAATCTGTTGGATGGGCGAGGGTGAGGACGGATAGCGGGGGAGTGAGTGACCAGGAAAGAGAGCAGGTCCGTCGTTCATAAATTGGGGCCGAAGAAGTGCGGTAATAGTTTGGGTAGCATATATTGTGGTCATTGCGTTATTGGATGCGGGATGAGGGCGGAGAAGAGCACCAGGCATCATGTTACGATGGCGACGAGAAGACGTTTGTGTTGTGATCAGAGAAGGGGTGTGCACGGGTCGGCAAGCCCTCGAGACGTCCGCGTCAGGTCATGAAGATGGGCTGGAGAACGGTGTTCGTTGGATTTGAAGCTTTGAAGGAGGAAGGTGAATTGGACGTACGAATACAGGTGAGGAGATTGCATCACCGAAAGCAGAGATTGGAAGGCGGCTTGATGTTGAGACGAGTGGGCCGTCGTATGGCTTGTTGTCGGTTATAATGATTGCGTGTTCGAACTTTGAAGAAGGGGTCGCAGGTTTTGGATTGGCCTGCGTGCATCATTATAGGAAGAAGTGGCCGCGGATGGTCGCAGTGGAGGGAGAGCGAGAGTGATACCAATGCTGATGCCATCAATCCGTTTTGGCCCCAAACCTCGACGTGCTCGACTGGATTCCTCCCAATCTCTCCCTATCGACCCGGTCTCAAGACATAGTTTAAGCGCCTAGCACACATCACCGCTACTTCATAACCTGCAAGCCCGCCTGGACACTGCACTTGCACCACTCTGGATCGTCGACATTTTCATGACCATCACCGGAGCCAGCGCACAAGCAGCCATACCCATAACCTGGGCCTACATATCCGATGACCCATCCCCTCTGCCCACTGTTCTCCCCTCCTATTCATCATCCTAGCCCTCTTACGCCTGTGGACGACAGCTCAACTTGAACGATGGGCGGTTCTAGTGCATTCGGTCAGCTCCATCCTCCATCTCCCTTGTTTTGTAACTCATCCTTCCGTCCAGTATCACCTATCGAGTGACGTTTGTAGCATCTTCTCCACCCGTCTCAAGTCCCATCGCGACCTTGGTCATCCGCCCCATACGCAATCCGCTAAGATGGTTCGAAAAACAACCGTCGTTCACGCTCAGCGACCAAGCTCAGCGTTCAGATTCGCAAAGCCACATCATATCTTGAACACGCTCCACCACAGCATATAGAACGCACCTCGTCCCGCCGCCTCTGCCCCTGTTTCCCTCTCTAGGTCCATTCACTCTTCTTCCGCTCTCCATTGTCCCATCCATCCATCCACACGTCAGTCCCGTGTACCCATCCCTTCCAACCTGGCATTAGCATGATGAAATCATCGTCGTCGGCAACACAAGCCCTCAAACCTCTCATCTCTCATCCTCGGACCTCTTCCGCGCGCACAACATACCAAGCTGGCCAGGTCGTCTACACATTTATGCGTCCGTTTCAGAGTCCAGTCTGGTTTAGCTATTTTCCTCATGTCCTTCAGTACGCTTCGACCTCAAGGACGAACGACAAACGCGAATGTCAAGGTCAACCGACATGCCCCAACGTCCCCAATCTCCCTCACACGTCGCCATCTCCCTCTTGCATCCCCATCCCATTCATCGGAGCCTTCGCACCGCACCAGTCGCCATTGTCCCGCATACGTCTTCAAGTCGCCCGCGCCTCCACTCGCGCAAATTCCATAATGTGTATGTGTTTCGCATGCGTACTGCAGATTGTTGGAAGCGCGTCACGTACCCATCGTGTTCGCGTTTTGGCTGTATCTATCCTCACATTTACCCTGGACCACGGACAAACGACAACACTACGACGAAATAACGGAAAGGGCGGTCAATACCTCATTTGTTGCTTGCTAGACGTACCCACCATGTACGAACGTCTAGGATCGATGGCTTGGGTGTCCATCGTAGATTGCTCTTGGCATCGTTCGGTGCGGGTGGGCGAGGTGGTGGACGTTTCGGAGGGTCGAGAAAGATATGTTGGACACACTGGGCGATTGTACAGTCCGAAGGGTGTGTATCGAGGCGTACTGGATTCATACTGGACGAGGACGATGGAGGACGACAGAGGAGGACGGGAGGACTGGAACCGAGACAGCTTTCAATTCCAGGAGTTATCGAGCCACATTGTGAAAAACGAAGAGCGCGGTGCACCCATCATCCACATCCACGTCTTCGCCGCCTCCACGATTGAGGGTTCGGAGGCGTAGACGGCATAGCGCTCTCTAGGAGTAATCATGAGTGGACGAGGTTTTTGCGACATCCCATCTCTTCTCTTTGACTGCTGGACCTCGCTCGTTTCCATTTCCTCGCCATAGGGTAATCCGTAATGGATGTCATGGGGAGTCGAATCGCTCATCATCTGCATTGTGCACGTACGGAGATTGGTTGTCGTAAAAGTTGAAGTCAACGACTTGCGGATTTCCGTACTCGTTTGGTTCTCTTATAGTACGCCGATTCTTTGTTTTGGGTTCGCGTATATTGATCCTTGATCCCGTAGGATGTCGTCCTGCTATCTGCTCAGCATGTATTCTATGAAGAATTGAGGTTCCGTCTGGCTTTGGAGCTCGGGCTCTCTCGACTCCAACTGCTCACGCTAGGACGACATCAAGAGCAAAAGAAACTCTTCATACGGACCACATCAATACACACCGGCCATCCACCCCGTCGACTGCCATTCCAGATATGGAGTGGTACATTTTTCCCGGGGTGCCGGAGGGGCGAGACGAGGCGAGGAGGGCTTGAACGAAAATTGCGAGTGCGAGTGCCAATGCGACGTTGAGCGCCTTTTTTGAGCGGCCGTCTGGTCCCACGTGTGATGTAGTCTCGTCTCATACAATAAATGTAAGAAAGAGCGGCGCAAAAAAAAAACGCATGTCATGCACGTGTGCGCGTGTGGTAGACTTCGGACGGTGCTTCTGAATTGAACACAATACGGCGTACATACCATGTACTTACGTTCTCGAACACTCCCAATTGAATTTGAATTCGTGGAGTATGGGACAGGAGGGCTGAGCTCCGTTTCTGACGTGAACTTCGTGTACATATGCGACACCAGAGCTGGGTAGGGACGATATCTGCCTTTGTACTTCATCGTTTTCATTCTAGCATGCACTCCATGAGGTCCATGTATAAAATTTATTTTAAAAAAATGATGGTAACACGTACAGGATCTCCTTTATTATTGCATACAGACGCTACGTAAATGATGATCAATGATTATTTAGAAATGCGAGTTGACCGAAAAGAAAAAAATATCGGAGACGAATCAAGACAGCTTCCATCTCGGCGCTGCGTCGCCTCGATCCAGTCGCTCTTCTGATCGCTTCGAGCTCCTTGCGTAGCGGAATTTATTTTGAACCCTTATGTAAATAATACCTAAGTGAGACGGGGTTGGCGATTAACAGAAAGGAGGGTGTGCGAAACCTTCTCCAATTGACTATACATGACGACGCACAGCGGACATCAATACTTCATCGTAAAGGATTTCAGGAAATCTGTATTACCAAGGGAAGGGCGGAGCACGAAGACGAGACCCGGTAGCGTCACAGTCGTTGAGGCGGAACTGAAAACTTGCAAAAGAGTTTAGTGACATGAACAAATTGATTATCGAGAAGCGAAAGTGCCGGAACAACACAGCCGAGTTCCTAATTCCCTTTCACTCGTATTTTGCATCGACGATACAGTATTCAAACCCGGATGTGAAAAAGATGGCAGTCTCTCTTCAAAGCGCTGAAAACGCGACTACGAAATGAATACAAGTAATATAAAAATGTGCATGAACGGCGTTATCCCACTCCCAACTCCCGGCTCTCGACTCCAACTCTCGATCGATGAGCGGCACCGTTCGGTTCAGGCCGTCCGTCCAATGCTTGGTATTCCGTGCCAAATATACCTGAGCCTACGCCGAATAATAGGAAACAGAAATAAGCGAGGGCCAAGCGGTGGTTCGTGGATGAGATGGGAAAGGACGATGGTGCTGAAAACGTCGTCCAAATCTGAATATCCCGAACCCGCACTGTAGACATGGGCATGGACATGGTGAATGTTCCATTCCTCAGTGTCGCACGTCGCGTCGCGAATTTCCGTGCTTGTAACAACGCGGTGGGCTGACGCTCTTCCCGGAGTCCAAACCAAACAGCTCGTGTCGTCCATCCTTCCTCCTCGTCAGATGGGCCCTGTTCCAGACTTCAATGCGTGTCCAAAACGCGTCCTTCCGGCCGTCCAACCATCCTGTACGTCCAACGCGTCCCGACGTCAACCGCGCGACGAGTCCTCCCTCAACCTTGGAACTCTTCCCCCAATAAACCTTCGAATCGCCAAGTCTCCGAGCACCAAACAACAACGAAACGCATGCCGCGCGGGTCAAGGACGGATAATCCGAATTGTTGATTCCAGATGTTCGCACATGGGGGTTACGCCAGCGATACGCGAACGCGTTATTGGCCGCCTTTTCGTTGTTTTGTGCGGTTTTGTACCACGGCGTGTCGTGGGAGGGGTGAGGAGTGGTGTGTCATACGAGGATGGGCTGTTAGGTGGATGAGTGCAGAGCAAGAACGCTGAGGGTATACGGAGAGTTGGGTGGTGCTTCCAACGGATATATGCGTTAAGTACGGGTGGAGTGCTCGTCGGATAAGAGGGCACGAAGACGTATGCGGGACGGGAATAGGTAGGATAACGGGGATGGGGATGACGTAGGCCTGGATGCCCGAGCTTGAGTTGAGGTCAGTGTTCAACGTTCAACGTTCAACGGTACCAACATTCGTGGTTGTCATTGACGTCGAAGCGTACTGAAGGACTTGAGGGGAATGGGCTACGTCATATTACGCTCAGTGAATATAGACGCGGAGGCGCGTGGAGGGCCGGTTCTGAACATCGTGCGCGCGGAATAGGTCCGAGGATGAGAGTTTTGAGGGCGTGTGTACGGCCGACGACAACGATTTCGTCACGCCTATGCCTGATCCTGACATGGATTCTACGTGAGGGAGGACGTGCATGCGCTGGCATTTGAATGAGCGCTGATGATGCAAAGTTGGAGAAGGAGACTTGGACATGGGACTGACGTGTGGATGAATGGGAAACGGTGAGCGGGAGAAGAGTGGGTGGACCTAGAGAGGAAATAGGGGTCGAGGCAGCGGCGCAGGGTTGAGTTCCGTATGCGTGTCCGAGATATAATGTGGGTTTGCGAATCCGAGCACTGAACTTGGTCGCTGAGCAAGAACGACAATTGTTTTCTTCGAAATGTCTTGGCGAATTGAGTGTGGAGAGTGAGATCGCAATGGACTTGAGACGGGTGGAGGAGACGCGGCAAACATCACTCGGTACTAAGCTGCTGCTGGGTGGAAGGACGAGCGAAAGAACGCGCGAGATGGAGACATGGAGCTCACTGAATTCACTAGAACCGCCCTTCGTTCGAGTTGAGTTGTCGTCCACAGGCGTAAGAGGGCCGTATAAAGAATTGGGGAGGAGAGAGGAGGGCAGAAGACAGAGGGGTTGGGGTCACTAATGAATGGGCTGAGATCCACAGGCGTACGCGTGTGTCGGTGCTGGACACTTTTTCGGCCGTGCTACGACAGTCGATGTTGGGGGGCTGGCATGGCAGGCTCTGAGGTGGCGTTCATGAAAATATCGACAGTTGAGTGCCGAGGGATGCTGATGAATAGACTAGGTGGGCTCAGAGATTTATTCTGGCTCTGGAGGTGGTCTACAGGGAGACACACGTGATCCGGGACTGTGGGTTTCCAGCAAGAAGTTCATATAGAGAACGGTCCGTCGGTCTACGTTAGGCGCGCGAGACTTGTCTCTGGCGTCCTTAGTCACGTGCTCTCAAAACGGTCGCAAACGGTCGTTCCGGCCCGCCGATTTCCCTGGGAATGGCGGGGCTGCCGGGGGCTGCCCATTCGGAAAAATCGGTCATTCGGAATTCCTCGCTCGCGCTGCTCTTACCACATTTCCTAGTGATGCATGTAGGCCAACCCAACACCCGCTACTTCTTCCAAGGCAAAACGATCGACTGTCATAACCAACGACAAGCCGTACGGCGGTCCACTCCTCTCAAGTCAAGCCATATTCCGATCCTCTGCTCTCGGTGACGCGATCGCATCTACCCGCCCACCTCCTTCAAAACCAAACGAAGACCGTCCTCTAACCCATCCTCTCCGTCACGTTGCGGTCTGATGCGGTGGTCTCAAAGTGAGCTCTATTCTTTGCCTCCAGAGATAACCAGCTCACCCTACTGACACTTCCTCTCATCAGTGCCCACTCGTTCTCCCTTCCTTGGACACCTTTTTTGGAGCACGCTCCAACGAGGTGACGTGGGTCGCCCTCAATATCGAAACGAGAAGCTTGTGCATCGCCGCCATCTAGATATCCCAGCCCTCGGATGTCACCGGTCATCATCCAAAGAGGATGTTGTCCACACACACCCAATCTCTATTCACTATCGCCAGAGACAACCCGTCAGACCGCCAACGACATCTACTCCCGTCATAACTGCCTACACGCACTTGTCTCTTTCTCTCCCTCCAGCTATATATGTCACCTCTTTTTTGGCGCCAACCATGAAGTGACGATATATGGCTCTCTTCGTCATCTTTGAAGTTTTGAAGCTTCGAGCTTCGAGCTCTTCTCCTTCCATTCCCCCGCATACGGTGCGTAGTGTAGTCCAACTAAAGACCTCCCGTCTCTTTGAACCTGGCACACAACATCGCCACCGCCGGATACCCGCAGACGGCACGGCGAAGTATGACCAGGTCAGAATCTCCGACGTGCCTGTTTCTTTTTTTCTGTGGTACTCATCCCGGAATATTTAGATAGACAAGGCCTCTACGCTCGACGCTTGTCGAATCCTCCTTGCTGTCTATTCTCGTGCGTCACATGTGGACTTAATAGTCGGGTACACGAGTTGTACGTCGTTCACCGCACTGACAAGATAGATTGATCTCATTCAAAAATTTCGTTTGTTTTTCTTTTTCTTTAGTACCGCGGTGTCCTAAACCCAATGCACGATACGCATTGTACTCCTCGCCGCCCCGCATAGCAAAAAGCGCGGTGGAAAAAAACGGCGGTTCTCATAGCAAAGCCGTCGAGAGAAAGTCAGGGTGCTTAGCTGACTCGAAGACTAAAAGACTACTCATATTCCATGTTTGCGTAACTCGGCTCCTACCAACCTGGACATATATTCTTACGCGCTCGATAAATTCTCCCTATCAAGATGACGAGAACTATCAGAGCTTCTTCCCGACCGACGATCCTCTTTCTCGTTACTGGTGTATAACTGCATTACATTTCGACTCTCGCACACACAGAACGCGCTCCTTTGTTTTCCCAGCAGACTTCTCCGTCCTCTCTATTCACGGGTCACTCTAGACTACAGCGCGTTCATCCAGGATTCACCCGTTCGCCCATCGGCCATCGCTCAACCACTTTAGGCCTCTCCCAGAGCAGAACGACTGGACAGTGGGGTGAAAGATATCGACAGCCGCATTCGCGTGCCTCTGCATCAAAATATGCTGTTCGCACTTGTAACCCTCTACATCTGCTCCCTCTATCGCGCGTATTTCGCTAGATTACGTGAATGTAGATGATATCTTCTCGAGTTGACTTTTCATACAAAACAACGTGGAACGTATCTGGGAGTCGAGTCTTTGCGAAAATTTGTTCGAGGGTGCTGTGCCACCATGTAGAGCATCGATGCTATTTTTGTATATATAGAGACACCGAATTGCGATGAGAGAAATGCGCAGGAGATCTAATGAGCCAATGCGGTACGGACGAGCTTGACACAAATAAGACGCGATGAATAGGGATGCATTGGTGTGTTTTTGTATGAAGGAAAGATGCCAGAAGAACATGTGGTTGGCTGCGGAGTATTAATGGAGCTACAGGTATATAAAGGGTTCTGTGGGTTGTATATGATTTTTCTTTGCAACGTAAGCTTGACGCGGAGGACAGCCTTGTAGGGTGGCGTGCGACCGTTCGAGGGGATACGAGCAGTACATGCAGTGAGATTGTGGTGGTCTCCGACAACGGCCGACGATGTACAGACGCGTATGTAGATACTGAGCTTATCTATTCGATCTCTACACCTGTCCTCATCGTCCAAGCCCAACCGTTCGTCGATCCCTACAGCCTCATAAGGAAAGCAAGGACGGCGGTTTCACCGATAAATCGATGCGAAAGCTGTGTTAGACGCTTATTGTGATCAATTATGTTTTGCGCCCAATTTTCTATTTCAGTGTCTATTCACGGGGCTATAGCCTATTTCAGGGAGTGAACATTCCAGATACCCGACCCTAACACGCAGAAATTGTGCAGTGTTTAAATGTATCAATAAAATCCACCCCCTTCAAATTGCCTCTTCGCTACTCCCTGGCTACTCCTCACTACATCAGTATCCAAATATGCTCATCATCCTGCTGTTTTTCGCCTTATTACAGACTCTCCAGGGCGTACCCTTGTCCTCCCCGATCAATCCACTCGATGACTTCTCCACCTTCTTTCTTCGCGACACTGAGAATCACTTTGGCCAGCGCACTGTGAGGGACATCATAATCAGCTGCTTCGCCACGATCTTTGCGTGTACATGGTCAGCGATTCATCCAAATATCCCTGCGCCCACGGACTGCTGGTGGACGCGCTTCAAGCGTCAAGTGACGACTATGATATGTGCATTGCTGGCGCCGGAACTCATAACATTTTGGGCGCTTGAGCAGCGTATCAGTGCGAGAGAAATTATGGATGAATATAATAGAGAAATTCTCAAAGGTACATAGACTTTTTTTTGGGGGGGAAACATACTTATGAGGATACAAAAAGATTTTACAAGCCAGCCAATGTCTGTCCTCAATAGCATAAAAGGCCTCTTTCGTGACTCTCCATCACCATCTTCGTCCAAACCATCCATGAACAGGCCTCAATGGACTATTACTCATGGATTCTTCTTGCAAATGGGCGGTTTCATGCTTTCCGAGGATGGAAGGGCTATCCACATATTGATTGATGGAAGTCACCAGGAAATACCCAACAAATTACAACTCATACACAACATCAAGGAAGGAATTATCAGTCCACCAAGAATCACGGAAGAAGACATTCAAGACCGAAGCAAAGGCGATATAATTTCCAAAGCCATCATCATCCTCCAAACGATGTGGTTTATCGTGCAATGCATCGCACGATGGTCGCAACACCTTCCTCTCACCGAGCTCGAGATTGTTACACTGGGATTTGCAATGCTCAATGGTATCACCTACGCACTGTGGTGGAATAAACCTCAGAACGTAGGCTGCCCAGTGTTCCTCGAGCGAGAAAGGCCAATACCAATGTCTGGCGAAATACCCGAGGCGATCGATCGATCAGCTGTGTCGACGACTTCTGAGAACCTTGCTAGGTCCTCGGAAGAGCCAGAAGCAGAATCCCAGCCGATGTTGGAATATTCTGCCCATAAACACGAGGGATTTTTGACACGAAAACTGCGGAACTCTTATGGTGCCTCTGAGATTCTGTATTACATTCTGGTGTGGCTTATGCGCCCACTGGAGAAGCTAATAGTCGATGAAAAGGCTTGCACACATCGCGTGTCAATCTTTTACAGACCCAGTTTAGATGATGAGCATAGCAATGTTGCAGCAATCGTTATGCTAATCATTGGGACTCTCTTCGGTGCCGTGCACCTAATTCCTAGCTGGTTTCTCGACTTCGCATCAGGTCAAGAGATGTGGCTATGGCGGACTTGCGCTATAATTATAACTGTGGTGCCTATAACTATAAGCATGCCTGCTATTTTGAACCGTATCAACATATTTCACTCTGTTGAGACGGTTATTAAACGAGCCACTCTTGTCATTTGGTGCCTTTACCCCTTTGCTCGTATCATTCTCCTTATTATATCTCTTACATCACTGCGCTCGCTTCCAACCGCCGCTCTCCAAACCACAGAGTGGACTACTTTCATTCCTCATTTGTAAACTTTGCTTGACTGTGATTTACACCTATATCTGAGAGCGCCGTATATAGAAGATATATACTTCGTAGAAATATTTCATTTATCCGTATGTACAACGCCGTTTCTTATGATTGTTTTTATATTTTTATGGATTAGTGACGAGCTCAAAATGAAATAATCGGTGCGGAGTCCAGCAAGCGCCGAAATCCTCAAGTCATAAGCTTCAGCTTTCACGACCACCACATCCCGTACGCGTACCATTGCATAATGCAGACGAAGGGCTCTCTACGGAATCCCATACGGTTCACCTCATTGCGAGGAAATAGAAATGAGCGAGGTCCAGTGGCCAAAGAGAGGGATGCGATGCCGCAAAAATCCTGTCCAACTCATAATTACTTCCTAGAAGGCGCCAAGCCGATGCGCTTCTGCCTCCATCCTCCGTCGTCGTCACCCTGCCATGCACCCAGTTAGCGCCCAATACGTGCCCTTCACCTTCAAATCGTTCTACCGTGCAGCCGTCCCGTCCAACCCTCGAGAACGAACACGGTTCAAACACCAAACGATGAAAAAATGCGCACCGCGCAGATAATAGGAATCTACGATGACTATCCGTGGTTTTGTGTGAGGGATTTTCTTGACGTAAGTTGAACCTGACGTACCGTGCTGTGTCTGTTGTGATGGTCTAGTGAGAGGATGATGGGAAGTATGAGGACTTTAAGCGGTGCTTTCGACATGCATATATTTGAGTGGTGCTTTTCAACATACAAATGTTTGAGTACGGATGACGCATATGTTCTGGAGGGCGTGGTATAGGAGGGCGTGAAGCGTATGCGGTGGATGAGAGTTCGACGGCGTGTATGCTGTCCGCGTCGACGATAACCGCCAAGTTTTCGTGTTCTGGTTTCCATACAAGGACGTGCGCACGTGCATCTGCGCGTAGTTGGCGGAGGACAGATGACACGAGGCTGAAGGAATCGATTGGAGGAATCGAAATCTAAGGCAAAATATTAGGCCGACGGCGAGAGAAAAGAACACAATATGTAAAACACTGATTCACTAACCTCGGAACCATCTTCGCCTGTATATCCGCCACGCAACATGGAGATTGAAGCCCTCGATTGGAAAAAAAATACGGAGGCGCCGCACGTGAGCTACTTGAGGTCGAAAGAGGTTAGGCCTTGCAAAATTGAGGCCGCTTCAGGACCTAGGGTGCACGTTAGGGTGCCGGTGCGGAGCGAATGTATGCATTGTTCTTGACTTGTAGTGCCAGTAAAACCCAATCTTCCAGAACTTCGTGCTCCACAGGACTTTCTTTGCCCTTCTCGCTCGGACGGGAACAGAGATTTTTAGGTGGATGGGAGATGGGGCGCGGGAATGAAGTACATGGGCGCAAATTTTCAGGGAAACGGGCTGGGCCGGGATGCGTGTTACAAGTTGAATAATCGTGGACCGTGGATCGGAATATGGGTGTGAGTGAGAGGATATATGCGCCAGATAATCTGCAGTTGGTGGAGCGAAGTTCCATGGCGCGAAGGGAAGGAGTGCGGGGGAGAGGGTGATGTGGTGAGCGAACGGGTGCCGCAGTGTCAATGAATATGAGCGACGCACAAGCGAGACGATGCGGACGTCACTGAGTAGTTGCTGCTTGATGGAACGACTGGCGAACGAGCGAGTGGGATGGAGGTACGCAGCTAGTAGGATTTATTAGGGCTATTCATCGTTCGAGTCGAGCTAACGAGGACGAGTGTAAGAAAGCTGCAAGCTGGATGAAGAAGAGAACGGATAGAGATACTCGATTGCGTACATATACGGTGAATTGGATGACGGGTGCCTAGCTTGATCTATAGGTGCAGGCGTGTGTCGGTGCTGGTACCGTCACTTTGTGGGTGCGTACTAAGAAAGAAAGTCGACGGGGGATGCATGCTGGCTCCGAGGTGACGGTCATGAAGACGGCATCGGTCGAGCTACGGGGTATTGATGGTGAAGAGACCAGGCAGGCTCAGAGGACACGAACCTGGGACGACGCATATCAGCCAGGATGATGAGAGCCCGTTACTGCTTGTTGGGATGGTCGACAGGGAGGGATTCGCAGGAGTCGACGAGTGCAATCAAGCGCACAGAAACGCATGTCGACGTCTGAGGCCGAGCAATGACCGAATGATGGCATCAGCATTGATGTCAACGTCGCGGAGGGCGTTCGGAACACCTTTCTTTCCGCCTGCTTCAATGCGACACCCCTTCATCTCCCTCCATGCATAGTCTAACGAGGTCGAACACGCAGTCACAATAACAAGTACAGCAGAGTACAATGGCCCACTCTTCAAGCTCAAGTTGGGCCATCTTTCAATCCTCTGCTCTCGGTGACCCCCTCGACACGGCATTTTGTATGCTACGCGAGTGATTGTCACCTAAGTCTTCGACCCCGAGCCATGAGCGATGGACACGCTCTCTTTCCCGGTTACTCACTATCCCCCAACATTCGCCCTCAGGCCTCAGTACCAACCGTCACCGCCATCACCTCAGCAACAGCAAGTGAATTAGCAATCCCCGCTGCGCCAGCAAACTCTGTGAGCTCGCCGACACCCGTACAGCAGTCCATCAATGCATCGTGCCTTCTCTCCACCGTTCCTCCTCCAGTCCTCGCTTAGTTGCAAGAAGCTGCCTAGCACGTTCAGAATCCCGCCCATGACCCCGTCCTCAAAATCGCCTGGTACCGCGACATGCTATATACCTCGTCATTCGTGCCTCGGGCGCACCACCATCCACCGATCTCCATCATCCCCGTCGTTCTCAAGGATGCAGAGCTCGACCGCCTAGCACACATCGCGATCGCCGTCGTTCTTCGACACCGCCCAAGGGAAATCGCCTCCATACGTCACCGAGGCGATCAGCCTGCGAGCTAGTCTCAAAGCGACAGGCGCGTTCCCCTACCTCATGAGGAATAATCCACAAACCGCCTTTCGCGATTTCGAAGCTGCTGCACAGGGTGGATACCCTGGTGTGCGGTTCCACCATTTCGAACATTTCAACGATCATATTCACGCGAAGGAGTGTTTTGAGCGGGGGTGTCGAAGCGAACGTCAAGAGCTGTTTATACGTAAGTCACTTCGTTATCAATGTTTCTTTTCTAATATCTTGTGCAGCGTACAGGTATAGCCCATCTCCTTGGGCAACTATCCCTCCCACAGAATTCTTCCCTCGCCCTCCCTCGTCTTCAACGCGCCGCGACGCCCTCCTCTCGTCTCCAACGACATCTCAACCTGCCTAAATTTACGTCTATGCACTCCTCATCCTTTCCGAATCCACCCAAGTCACCGTTCCCCCCACTCTCCTTGTCCCTCCCATCCTGGCGCCACTTCCTCTCCTACCCTCGAAGCACGCAAACACCTCGAACGTACAAACGTATCTCCACTGCGGGGCCGCAAGAATTACAATCCAAGCACGGGCATGCGTATGAATGCACAGAGCCGCCTTTAGGCTTTCCCATTCGATTCACTGTTGAGCGTGCAATGCTACTCATTGGCGTCGCACCAGGGAGGGGTCGAAGCGGATATGGGCTGAGTATGTGGATTTTGTGTGGGAGTGGCGGGGCTGCAGCCGCAGCAGGACGAATAGAGGATGCTGGGAACGGATTCGGGAAGGATGATGGATTAGCGTTGACATTTGCGGAGAAGGCAGCGAGGAATGGGCTCTCCGAATGCGGAGTTTGCGATGGGATATTATGCAGAGATGGTATCAATTGGTGAGCTTTCATCGATCTTCGTTTCTCTACTCTGTTTTCTACCTCAAACGATTTCCTTAATCTTCGTCGTCCTTCGGAAGTATCTGACGCCCCGACTTCTGCTTTCAATCTGTCTGCTTCCCACTTTCTATTCTCGACTATTTGATTATGATTCTTCGTTCTTGTTTCAAGTTCGCTCTCGCGTCGAAAAAATATGCTAATGATGCTTCACAGGCCTAATTGCACGCCAACGCTGACGCCACGGCTCGCCTTCGAGTTCAAGTCCTGTCGCAGCCCATTCCGCAGCGACTCTCTCGCCAAGAACACGACACGATCACCGAACCCAATCGCATCCACCGATCAACCCATATGCTGCTCCTTGGAAACGGTGCGATGGCGCACTCTCGAGGTCAGGAATCTCGACTCGACTTTTTCTCCTTTTTTCGATGGTACTTAGCCCGAAATTTCTAGACAAGGATTCAACTCCTTCGCACTCGATGCTGGGCTTGAATTACATTGCTCGTTTTCAGAGTATCGTTTCTATTCGAGTACAGTAGACCTCGATTGTTAATTACCGAGAGTGTCAGAATCTACAAGGGCGATCGACAGCTGCTTTCGAGTTAAGAAAAAAGAAACAGTCATAAATCGACGGTGAGATGCACGATGACGGAAGAAGGTTTCTGGAACATGGAGAATGGGACGAGGGCGATGATTCTTGCATCGCCGATGATAGATACGATTCACAGCCCATTGTTGGAATTTATTTATGGATGCACGTACACTGGTTGATCCACTCTGTCCTCGACTGTACAGGTCCATATTAAAACGAAAAGGGTGCGCAGGGTGCTCTGCCAGATGAAGTACGAAGTAAGAGTCGCCGCTGCGGAACACGAAACGCAGAAGGGAAGCATCATGGACTGCTGTTTTCGATTGCACGGTAGATACAGTGAAGATCTGAACCCGTATTGGTGGGGTTTAGTGGGTGAACATGTCGGACAGCTTTGGCGTCGATTTCGATATCGATGTTGGCTATCGAGGTTGGCTGCGAAATGTGAATATAGAGTTCACAGTATATGGAACTGCATGCGATCTCTTTAAGGTGATCCTTTGCAATGCAGAGTGAAGAACAGCCTCACAACGAAAGTGAGGACTTCATATCAATGAATTTATTGATGTCGACGCGAAAGCTGTGTTAGACGCTTATTATCGTCAATTATATTTAGCGCCCAATTGCACAATGTATCACGGGGCTATGACAGCGAGTGAACATTCCAGATATGAACCATCCAAGCGAAACAGTGGTCAACACACCAATGCAGAGGCTAAGAATAGAGCCATGAAAGATTTTCTCCGTCACAGCATTAGAAACACTTGACCATCGTCCCCCGTGCCCTTCTCCGTCCTCTTCCGTATAACCCAATCCCAAACCCGTCTTCAAGTCATCATCCTCCGCTCACATCTCGTTTATCTGTCCGTCAAAACCACCCACCGCCTCCGAACCAAACGAAACACCGTCATCCAACCCATTCTCCATCCCATTGAGTCCTGACGTGGACGCATGCTAGGACGACGCCTCTCCTCGCACACCCCGAGAACTCTCTCGACTTCAAACACCTCGTGTCCTTCCGCCCATCCAAGTCCGAGTCGAGACCAAGTCAAATACGTGCTCGGCATGCGCCATATACGTGTTCCTTCTGGGGATAATCCCGCCGTCTAATGCATCCTCCTCCCGTCGATGTTGAGGTAAACAAGCCTTGAGGAATCGAAGAGAGTTAGATTATACCGAGGACGCATGGGTGTGTGGATGTGGTCAAGTGCCATTTGTGGTACGTCGTGCGTGCGTGAATTCGGAAGAGGTCCGATAATAAATCATCGAGGGTTATATGCGGTCGCCGACGACCACTCCGTAGTCCAGGGTAGGGTTCTACATTCTGTAAATCGTCAGGAGGGAACACACACGGGCGTATTCGGGGGGAAAATATGTAGATACTGCGCGCTAGAGAAGATAGACGGGACAGGGCGGGAACGCGGCAGATGTAAGTCGAAGACGGGTGATGGGAAGTGGGCGTGAAGTGGGTGTACAAGGAGAGGGGACCAGAAGGAAGAGACGATGATGCAGACCGGCTGGGGTGCGTAGTATGCTTCTGCAGCGGTATATACAGTCGTGGGTCGTGTCCGAGACGTGGGTGTGGGCTACTGAGCTTGAACGTTGGGCGTGAACGACAGTCGTTGAGTTGGAGCAGAGCGTCTCGACAAAATGAGTAAGCGGTGGTTGAACGGTTGTAATGAGACTCGTGATAGGAGAGAGAGACGACGGAGGAGACAACGCGGATATCACAAAGTGGTTGATAGTTGGGTGACGAGTAATGGTCAGCGCCGTTCCGTCATGATCTCAAGGCCTTGGGCTTTGTCTTCGGCACTCTTTCCCTCCCTCTGCTTGAAGTAAAGTTCTCCGTTCCACCAGTGATATGCAGTTGATGCCAACCGTCAACCGTCCAATATGTCCACTACGTCCCTTTTCAACCCTCTAACATGTCTCCCAGTCCGTTTTATGCACCCGGATGGACAGTTCCTGCACACATGTTGGTGGAGGACGTATGCAACGAGGCTGATGGTAACGGACGATGGACAGGGTAGGAAAGAGGGAGATGTGTGAGATGGATAGGAGACGGGGCACGGAGAGGGGTGGAAGAGCGTGGAGATCGAGGGGAACAAGAGCTGGAAGCTGCTCGGCTGTGCACCGTGAACCATGATATCCGTGTGAATAGGCATTCGCGCCAGCTGAACAACGGTTCTCGCGTTGGAGACGAGCGTCTTGGCGCAAACGGAACAAATATGGGGGAGAGGGTGGCGTGGAGAGTGAGCACGGGTTGCGATTGGATTGGCTATGAAGAGGAGAGCGATCGACGGAGGAGAGATTGCGAATGTCATTGAGTAGTTGCTGCTTGAAGGCACGGTGGTGAGCGAGCGAGCGGAATAGAGGAACGAATCCAATAGGACCTATTAGGGCCGTCTGTCGTTCTAGTTTGAATTGTTGAGAACGGGGTACATGCTGGATGAAGGCGAAGAGACGGGGTAGAGATCCAAAAATGCGTCCCGGCGAGCAGAGGACTGAGGGTTGCAGAAGCCGACACCTAGCTTGAAATCTATAGGCGTAGGCGTGTGTCGATGCTCGTCACTTTGTCAACACGTGCAAAGGAAGAAGGTGGATGGTGGGGGACGTGGATTGCTCCTTGCATGTCGGCTCTGAGGTGACAGTGACGAAACGTTGGCAGTCGAGCAACTGGTTGGTCTCGGAGGGCATGGACCAGGAATGACGCGTACAGCGGAGGTTGATGAGAGCCCGTTACCGATTCTTGAGACGGTCGTGGCAGCGGTTGAGGAGTGTAGTCGAGCACGCGGAAACGCGCGTTGAGGTCCGCGTCAAAGACGAAAAATGATGACATCAGCGTTGATGTCGACGACGACGTGTTGACTATTCACTTTCTCACCGCTACCGCGACCACAAAGCATTTTTCATCTCCTTTACTTATGCCTTCTCCATCCTCTCGCGTGTTCGTCCATCCTACCACATCTCCTTCAAACCCAAACGAACACTGTCCTCCAACCCATCAATGCGGACATCCCTCAGGTCTCTTCCTCTCACACACCCATGCCTTATTCGCTAGCTCCTGGACCGGAGACACTCAGCTCGGCCTCCCGACGACATGAGCGCCTACTTAGAATAGACTCCCCCTTTCCCTCCTTTCAGTGGTGCTCACCTTTTTTTTACGGCGCCTTACAATGACAGCATGAAAACCCTCCTTTCGTCGGCATTTAGCGGATGCTTGGAGCTCTTCCCCTGCCGACCGCATACTGTACACGCCACTGTGTATGCTACTTGTCAAAAATAACCAACTTCTTCGATCCCATGCCATGAACAACGGACCCGCTCTCTTTCCTGGTCACCGCGCAACTTCTAATCACTACCTCACACCATTCGCTCTCACCTTTGTGCGTTCAGATCGGATGTTCAATGAAACATTGTCCCGTATCTCTGTATCTCTCTTTCTAGCCCTCCGGTCAATTCACTAGTGACGTGCGCATCCTCTATCTACGTAATCACACCCATCTATCTGGAGAATTCCTGATGCTCCTGTTTTTTTTTTTTTTTTTTTGGCTGTGGTATTCATCCCAGAATAATATCTGGACGCATCCTGCATGCTCGATACTCGCTCTCTCGCCGCTCATTCGCACTATTAAGCTTAATATATGGACGCTTGGGTTGTACGTCGTGCACCCATTCATGGCAGGCTTGATCTCTCATTCGGAATTTTCTTTGGTTCATCTTTTTCTTCAGTACTATACCAGCGTACCCAGTGCCCAATTCACGATGCACAATACCCTCTTCACCTCCCGCTAAAGAAAAACACAAAGCGTCGAGGAAAGAAATAGCGAAGGCGCAGAGAAAGTCAAGGCAGTTCGCTGCTCAAAGGCTTTTTGAACACCGGTCGTACGCGTAGATAACTCGGCTCCTCCCGAGCTGGATGTATATTCTTTTGCGCTCGATGAATTCTTGTCGACGAGATTGACGAGATCTATTGGAGCATGTCCCCGACCGACGATCCTCTTTTTCGGTAGTGGTATATTGTTCCCTTATATTTCTAGAATGTTTCTTTGCAATTTGAGGTTGATGCAGAGAACAGCCTCGCAAGGAAAGCAAGGACCGTGAATTCACCGAAGTCGGTGCGAAAGCTGTGTTGGGCGCTTATCATGATCAATTATATTTAGCGCCCAATGGCACAATGTATACTTTAGAGTCTATGCACGGGGCTATGACAGCGAGTGAACATTCCAGATGTCTGGCATCCACAGGCGGAAATCGTGCAGTGTTGAGTGCATCGATAAAGTCGACCACCTTCAAATTGCTTCTTCACTTCTACCCACTACATCAGTTTCCGAATATGCTCATCGTTCTGCTCCTTTTCGCCTTATTCCAGTCTCTCCAAGGCTTACCCTTGTCCTCCCCGACCGACCCACCTGACGACTTCTCCACATTCTGTCTCCGCGACACTGAGAGCCATTTTGGCCAGCGCACCGTAAACGACATCATCATCAGCTGCTTCGCCACGATCTTCGCGTGCACTTGGTCAGCGATTCATCCGAATATCCCTGCACCCACAGACTGCTGGTGGACGCGCTTCAAGCGTCAAGTAATAACTATGATATATGCATTGCTGGCTCCGGAACTCATAATATTTTGGGCGCTTCAGCAGCGTTTAGCTGCAAGAGAAATTATGGATGAGTATAATAAAGAAATTTTGGAAGGTACATAGGTTGACTGCCTTTTGGAAGATAGATACTTATCGGGATACAAACAGATTCCACACGCCAACCCACTTCGGTCCTCAACAGCATAAAGGGCCTTTTTCATGACTCCTCGCCACCGGAATCATCCAAATCATCCATGAAAATACCTCAATGGACTATTACCCACGGATTCTTCCTGCAGATGGGGGGTTTCATGCTTTCCGACAACGGAAGGCCTATACACATATTAATTGATGGAAGTTCTCCGGAAACACCCAACGGATTACAACTTATACACAACATTAAGGAGGGAATTATCAGTCCGCCTAGGATCACGGAAGAAGACATACAAGATCGAAGCAAAGGCGACATCATTTCCAAAACCATCATCATTCTCCAAACAACGTGGTTCATCGTGCAATGTCTCGCGCGATGGTCCCAACACCTTCCTCTCACTGAACTCGAGATTGTTACACTGGGATTTGCAATGCTCAATGGTATCACCTACGCACTATGGTGGAATAAACCTCAGAATGTAGGCCGCCCGGTGTTCCTCGAGCGAGAAAGGCCAACACATGCGTACGGCGAAGTACCCGAAGCGATCGATCAATCAGCCGCATCAATAACCGCTGAAAACATCGCAGGATCCTCACACGAGCCAGAAACAGAGCGCCAGGAAACATTGGAATATCCTACCAATAAACGAGAGGGATTTTTGACGCGAAAACTGCGGGAATCCGATCATATTGCCTTTCTGATTCTAGTTTACTTTCCGACATGGATTTTGCGCCCATTTAGGAAGCTACTAGACGATGAAAAGGCTCACACAGATTGTGTGTCAATCTTTTACAGATCCGTGATAAAGGATGAACATCACGAGGTTGCGGGCATCATTATGCTAGTCACTGGGACCCTCTTCGGTACCGTGCATCTAATTCCTGCCTGGTTCTTCGAGTTTGCATCACCTCAAGAGATGTGGCTATGGCGGACTTCTGCTATAATTATAACTATAGCACCTATATCTGCAGGTATGGTTATCATCCTGGACTATATCAATGTATCATACTTTGTTGAAACTATTGTTGGAGCTGCTGTTATCATTTATTTCTTTTACCCCTATGCTCGCATCATACTCCTTGTTCTATCTCTTACATCCCTGCGCTCGCTCCCACCTGCCTCCCTCCAAACAATAGAATGGACTACTTTCATTCCCCATCTGTAGATCCTTGTCTGTAGTACACATTTCCATACTCGAGAGCACTGTGGCGTATGGTAGAAGAGATATACTTTAGAGGAATATTTTCTTTAAACTTGTACAGGAATGTTTCCTATCATCAATTTAAATTTTTATGGATTAATGACAAGCTCAAAATGAAATAATTGGCCGCAAAGTCCAGCAAGCACTGAACGAGCCCTTCACCTTTGAATTAAATTCACTCCCCTTCAAGGATACAACCTTCTGAGTAAGAAACAGTTCAAACATCAAATGATAACAACATGCGCATGGTGCAGATAATAGAAATCTACAATAGCTATTTTCTTGGGTTACATCGTGAGCTCTTGTCTCTGTGTGTAACGATGCGATGAGATGGGACAATGGCCGGGTTGGAACTTCAAACAGCACCTGTCCTCCTTCCTTCCCACCCCCTTAGACGAGCCCAGGGCCAAAAACGTGCCCACAACATAACCTTCCAGCCGTCCAACCATCCGGAATGTCCAACGAATACTCCTCACACAGGCTAAAAGTCCTCGAAACAACACCCGAGACGACTCTCCACCTCTCCGGGCACCAACGATGACGAAACACGTGTTGCGCGGAGCTACGATGGCCATCCAAGCCGTTCGTCAATCGCAGACGCCCATAAATTTACATAGTGGGTTTCCGCGGGAGCGAGATGCAAATACGAATGCGTTTATGGAGTTCGTCTTGTTGTTTCGTGTCATGTTGTACGAGATTGGGTAGGTATGGAGTTCCAGCGCAAGGACACTGGGACGCATATATGAAGGATATTGGGCAATGCTTTGAACGTACGGACTACGTAGAGTGCGCATTATCAGATGTGGGATAGAAGGCACATCTTTGGCTTGAAGGCGCATTCGAGTATGCGCGACGAGGATGTTGCGGGGTTACGATTGAATGGATGGAATATTGGCTTTGGCTTTGGCGCTGGCGTTGGGGTTGACGTTGAGGTCTGAGGTTGATTCAGTGATTTAACAATGCAGTTCAGAGGGAGGAGTAATATCTATGACCATCTACATCGAAGACGTACAGTATGGGCATGTGGACGGGCTCAAGCAGCGTTTCTGGAATGTCGCGTGGAAAGTCCGGTGACGAGGTATTGAGGGCGTGTACACCATCGAAGATAATTAGCCCTTAAGCCGTAGTGAGGTTCTATATTTAAGGTACCATTGGGAGGGATTACATACGGGCGTTATTTGGCAGAGGGAGGTTGGATGAGATGAACAGGAATGCGGCGAGTGTGTGGATGTGATGTGAGATGAGGATAAGAGGTAGGAGTGACGTGGACGGACCTGGAGAGGGGACTGGAAGAGTGGAGGCAACAGACCGACCGGGGTGCGTACGCGAAGTGTGAGATCGTGGGTCGTGTCCGACACTTGTGTATGGACTAGCAACAGTTTTTGAGTTGGAGCGGAGCGTCTTGACGAAATAAGTAGATGAACTGGTCGCAATGAGAAGACAATGTGGACATCACTGTTTGCGAGCTGAACATCCGAAGCCAACGCAATTTACTAGGGCCGTCCTGTCGTTCGAGTCAATTCGTCTGGTCGGGTGTTAGTGGGCTGTACGGGGAAGAAGAGGTGGGACAAAGACTTGCAAGGCAGGGGGAGTTGGGATGACGGACGCATATATTGGAATCTGTAAGCGTGTGCGTGCCGGTGCTTGTCAGGATGGGCGAGCGGGGGAGATGAAGGTACTGTGCTAGGGCTGTCCTTGGTTCGAGTCGAGCTATTGGGCACGGGTGTAAGAAGGTTGGATGAAAACGAAGACGCGGGACGGAGATTCTCAAATGCGTACCGGCGGAGGCAGAGGACAGAGAGATGGAATGTTAAATGCCTAGCTTGAAATCTATAAGCGTGTGCACGTGTCGGTGCTCGTCATTTTGTCAGTGCATGCTAAGAAACGAAGTCGATGTTGGAGGATGCAAAGGTTTACTTGCTTATTGGCTCTGAGGTGATGCATTGATAGGTCGTGAAAACATCGACGGTCGAGTGATGAGGTGATGCTGGTGAACAGTCCATGCGGGCTAGCGCTCAGAGGACATGAAGTAGAGATGACGCGTGCAAGGGAGGATGATGTGAGCTTGAGGTGGTCAACAAAGAGCAACAGGAGCGCGCCGAAACGCACGTGGACGGACTGATGACATTAGTGTTTCTTTCTCCCCAACAAGGTCGAGTACGCAGTCATCGAGCCTCACGACAGCACACTTCTTCAAACATGATCACCTTCTAATCCTCTTGCACACTGTATGCTACTCAAGCGATTCAGATTATCGATGTTCAACACAAGTGTAGGGAAGTGCTCGGTCGAGAATGATGATTCAATCCCGCGCTCGTGTCGCGTATCTTTGTGCTTGCAACAATGCAATGGGCTGACGTTCTTTCCGGACCAAACAGCTCGTGTTCTCCTTTCTTCCTTCCTCCTCGTTAAACGAGCCCTAGTCCACTACATGTCCAAAGCGATTCTTTCCAGCTGTCCAACCATCCTGTATGTCCAACGCGTCCTCCCTCAACCTTGGAACTCTTCCCTCAATAAACCTTCAACCCGCCAAATCTCCGAGCACCAAACGACAACGAAACACATGCTGCGCAGATCTAGGACGGACAATCCGAGTCGTTGATTTCATATGTTCGTACATCGCCAGCGATACGCAAACGCGTTATAGGCCGCCTTTTTGCTGATTTGTGCGGCGTTGTACCACGGCGTATCGTATCGTGTAAGTGGTGACGGGTGGTGTGTTACGACGTTGGGCGGTTAGGTGGGTATATCAGTGCAGAGCAAGAACGCTGAGGGTATATGGAGCGTTTGGGTGGCAATTCCAACGTACATACGAATTGAGTATGGATACCGTGTTCATGGGATAAGAGAGCGCGAAAGGCGTATGCGGGACAGGGATGGGTAGGGTAATGGGGATGGAAATGACGTCCGCGTGGATGCTCGATCTTGAGGTTGAGGTCAGCGTCCAACGGTACCGACGTTCGTGATTGTCATTGACGTCCAAGCATACTGAATGACTTGAGGTGGATGGGCTACGTCAGACTGCGGTCAGGGACGGATGCATAGGCACGTGGAAAGCTGGGTAGATATGTTGCGCTGAAGGGGCCCGAGGATGTCGATAAGAGGTCGAGTGTGCATGCTGTTGACGACGATGACAATTTGTCTCATGCTTGTTCCTTAGCCTTACCATGTTTCTACGCTCCTGGGAGGGAGGACGTGCATACGGTTGCATTTGACGAAGCGCCAATGATGTGAGGCCGGAGGAGGGGACGAGACGAGACGGGGGCATGAGAACGACGAATGGGAGAAGAGCGGGTGGACCTAGAAAAGGAAACAAGGCAAGGGTGCGTTCTACAATCTGTGGGGGAGCATGTCCGAGATATGACGTGGCTTTGCGAATGTGAACGTTGAGCTTGGTCGCTGAGCGTGAACGGCGATTGATTTTCGGACCATCTTGGTGAAATGGGCTTGGGGCGGATGAACAAGGTCGAAATAAGACTTGAGACGTGCAGAGGAGACGCTACAAACATCACTCAGTAGGTGCTACTGGGTGGAAGGATGAGCGAAAGAATGAGCGAGATGGAGGTGTGGAGCTCACTGGATTCCCAAGAACCGCCCATCGTTCGAGTGAGTTGTTGTCCACGGGTGTAAGAGGGCTGAATAAATTCTATAAGAGTAGGTGTGTGCCGGTACTGGACACTTTTCGGCCCTGATAAGACAGTTGATGTTGGAGGACAGGCATGGCTGCTTACATGCTGGCTCTGAGGTGACAGTCGAGTGCCGAGTGATGCTGGTGAACTGTTCAGGCGGGCACTGGAGGATACGAAGCAGAAACGATGCGTACAACGGAGGATGATGGGGAAAGATTGGAAGGAGTCGAGGAGTCCAGTCGAGCGCGTAGAAACTGGAACGCTCGTCGACGTCCGAGGCGAAAATGGATTGATGGCATCAGTGTTGACGCCATCGATGTCAGCCCACTGCGACCACCTTTCCTATGGTGATGCATGCAGGCCACCCCTTCGGAGGTCGAGCACCCGACTGTCCTGACCAACGACAAGTTGTACGATGGCCCGCTCTCTTCAGGTCAGGTCATCTTCTGCTCTCGGTGACGCGATTGCCTCTACCCGCCACCTGCTTCAAAACCAAACGAAGATCCCTCCAACCCATCCTCTCCATCGCATTTCGGTCTAACGCGGACGTCTCGAAGGGCGCTTGCCCACCCCTGCGCATAGATAACTTCACCGCTGCCTCCGAGTCCGGAGACAAACAGCTCAGCCCTCCCGACGACGCCACTCTAACGCGCTCACTTTCATCAATTCCAACCTCATCACCCTCCGTCTGTCCCGCGCCCACTACCTTTTTTCGGGAACGACGTGATCATTATTGCCTTTATTAATATCCAAACGTGAAGCTTGGGCTTCTTTGCCGCCGTCTAGATCTCCCTCGCATATGCTACGTATGTAGCCCAACTGAAGATCTCCCACCACTTCGGCCGTACACCATCGTCACCATGGTTGACAATAACATGAACGACGGACTGGCTCTCTTTCCTGCTCAAGTGCTCACCAATCTCACAAATCAACATCGAAAGCACCGCAACTCTCCTTTCGCACCCGCAGCTCTCCTTTTTTCCTCCGTCAAATCCACCGATAACGAGCCCGTCCTAGTGCGCCCTACACATCCTCCATGGATAGTGTACACCTCAATCTTCGTATCCTTCTGTCCTCCTCAGTGTAGCCCAGCCCTCGGACGTCACCAGTCACCAGCCAAGGACGATATTACCCATACACACCCTCCCTCAACTCGCTATCTCCAGAGACAACCTACTGGACCGCCAACGATACCTACTCCCATCATAAGGGGTCTTTTCGTTGTCCGTGAAGTTTTGAAGCTCCGAGCTTGGAGCTCTTCTACTTCTATTTCCCCGTATACCGCGGGTAGTGTAGTCCAACCGAAGATCTTCCACCCTTTCGAACCCTGCACACATTATCGCCATCGCCGTTGACAACAACATGGACCAGAGGCCTTCCCTTTCGCGCTCAAAGGTTCAACCATACCTCGCCCTCGCGCCACCCAAATGGAACCACCGCATTCAAGTAAACATCATCCCATGACGCGTTCGCAGTCTCTTTCTGCCCACCGTCCGATCCACGAATAACGAGCCCGTCTTCTGCATATGTCCGCCCACGCAGCGCACCCTACTCATCCGTCCTGGGTGAGGAAGAGTAAATCTCCATGGCGGTAGGGCAGAGGGAGAATCGTGGTGTTAGCGAATTTCCTGGGCAATGGATAGTCTTACCGTTGGATTCGGGATGTGTCGATACACTGATACGGACTCGGTCTTCAGAGGATGGCCGACGGCGGGGGCGATTGAAGGCGGCGATGCACCAAGCCTACGCCTTGCAGGATCTTCGATTTCTACGTATTCATACTCTAACCGGGACGTGTCTTCCCCTACACGACTTGTATATATACGACTACGGCTCGCTCCGTCACCGTCCCGCTACACAGAACACCAAACTCGGTTACATCAAATTTTCAGTTGTTCTATCTCTCCCCATCCTCCGTGTGCGCTTTTTTTCTTCTTATACCCGCAGATAACGCAACGAAGTGTGACCAGGTCAGAATCTCCAATGCATCTGTTTCTTTTTTCTGTGGTACATACTCATCCCGGAATATCCAGACATGTTCTTCCATACGTGTCGATGCTCAGCTGGACGCTTCTCCAGTCCTCGCGCCGTCCATTCTCATGCGTCACATGTGGACTTAATATTCGGGTACTCGGGTTGTACGGCGTTCACCACACTGACAAAATTGATCGATCATATTTAGAATATTCTTTGGTTCGACTTTCTGTTCAGTACCGGCGTGCACAGTGCTCGATGCACGATGTGCTCCTCCTCTCCACCCGTAAAATCAAATTCAGAACGTGGAGGAAAGAAACGGCCGTCTCATAGCGAAGCCGCAGAGAAAGTCAGGGTGGTTTGCTGTGCAAAAACTCAGACTAGTCATATTATATGCACGGGGCGATACATAGGTCGTTCATTGGTCTCCTCATTCGTGCCACCCGTTCCCCCCTCGTCCATCGCACAACCACATCATTGCGCCCTAACCAGAGCAGAATGACTGCGTATGTCGGTCTCGTCATTAGAATGCACTCGTCCCCTCGTTCGCATCATCGGACCCCTCTATATCTGCTGCTCTCCACCGTGGATCTTTTGCTAGATTCTGTGAACGTATATGAAACCTTCACGGGTTGATCGTTCGATCGCGATTCAGTGTGGTTCGCGTGAGCTGAATGTGAATGAGAGGTGCCAGTGATGCATGATCCATTGGCGTGTTAGGCGGCTGCGAGCTGGGTACCTTCCTTACACGTACGCGAGATTTCATGTACGACTTCCATACACACACACACTCGAGTGAATAAAGATCGCCTGAGAGCTGGCACCTATTAAATGTTTACTGTGGCACCTATATTCTCCTTGATACATCATCGAACGATTGCATGGCGGACGCCGCGCGTCGGGCTACCCTAGGGTGGGCGCTTATTACCGTCCACCCAATCGTATGACGTCTATTTTAGCCCTCGTCCATGTGGCAATGACAACAGGTTGTCAGTCCGAATACTCGAGACGAACGCATGGAAATCGTGCGGCACTGAATGCAGACCGTCAAAATGGCATCCACCACCTCTTTCCGGCCCCCAACATCAGAAGCGACACAAGACACAAACCTAGACTTACCATGCTCATCATTCTGCTCCTTTTCGCCTTATTCAGGTCTCTCCAAGGCGTACCATTATCCTCCCCGACCAACCCCCTTGACGAATTTTCCACCTTCTGTCTTCGCGATGCCGAGAGTCACTTTGGTCAGCGCACTGTGAATGATATCATCATCAGCTGCTTCGCTACAATCTTCGCGTGTACATGGTCGGCGATTCATCCGAATATCCCTGCCCCCACGGACTGCTGGTGGACGCGCTTCAAACGTCAAGTAACAACCATGATGTATGCATTGCTGGCTCCGGAACTCATAACATTTTGGGCGCTTAAGCAGCGTTTAGCCGCAAGAGAAATTATGGATGAATATAATAAGGAAATTTTGGAAGGTACATAAGTTGACTGTCTTTTGGAAGGTAAATACTTATTCAGGATACAAACAGATTCCACAAGCCAACCAACATCTCTCCTCGATAGCATAAAGGGTCTCTTTTGTGATTCCCCACCACCAACTTCATCCAAATCACCTGGAAACAGACCTCGATGGACTATTGCCCATGGATTCTTCCTGCAGATGGGTGGTTTCATGCTTTCCGACAATGGAAGGCCTGTGCACATATTATTAATTGATGGAAGTTGGCGGAGACTCGGAACACCCAAAGAAAATCAATTGATATACATCATCCAGGTAGGAATCATCTGTCCACCACGAGTCACGGAAGAAGATATTCAAGACCGCAGCAAAGGCGACATCATTTCCAAAACCATTATCATCCTCCAAACGACGTGGTTTATTGTGCAATGTATCGCGCGATGGTCCCAACACCTTCCTCTCACCGAACTCGAGATTGTTACACTGGGATTTGCAATGCTCAATGGTATCACCTATGCATTGTGGTGGAATAAACCTCAGAATGTTGGCCGTCCTGTGTTTCTCGAGCGAGAAAGGCCGATAGCTACGTCCAGTGAAATACCCGAAGCGATCAATCAATCAGCCGCGTCGATAACCGCCGAAAACGTCGCAGGGTCCTCACACGAGTCAGAAACAGAGGGCGAGCCAATGTCGGAAAATCCTACCCATAAACAAGAGGGTTTTTTGACGCGAAAACTTCGGGAGTCTCGTAATGCCTTTGTGATTCTATGTTATTTTCTGATGTGGCTTTTACGTCCATTGTGGAAGCTAATAAAGGATGAAACGGCTCATACAGATCGCGTGTCAATCTTCTATATACCCTGGATAGAGTATAGTCATGACACAGCGAAAATCATTATGCTAGTCATTGGGACCCTCTTCGGTGGTGTGCACCTAATTCCCAGCTGGTTTCTTGACTTTGCATCACCTCAAGAGATGTGGCTATGGCGGACTTCTGCTATAATTATAACTACAGCGCCTATAACTATGATCATGACTTTCATTCTGGGCAGTATCAACACATTGAACTCTGCTGTGCCAATTAGTGCAGGACCCATTGCTGTCACTTGGTTCCTTTACCCATTTGCTCGCCTCATTCTCCTTATTCTATCTCTTACATCACTGCACTCGCTCTCACCCGCTGCCCTCCAAACAATAGAATGGACTACTTTCATTCCCCATTTGTAGATCCTTGTCTGTAATACACATTTCCATACTCAAGAGCACTGTAGCATACAGTAGAAGAGATATATTTCGTATACTCTTACAAAGCTGTTTGCTATGATCATTTTTACATTTTTATGGATTGGTGACGAGCTCAGAATGAAATAATTGGCCGCAGAGTCCACCAAGCACTGAACGCGCCAAAACGCGTCCAAAACGCGTCATTCCAGCCGTCCAATTTCCATCCCGAGTATTCAACCAATCCTCCTCCCACTGCCTAAAACTCTCAAAACAACCCTCGAAACAACTCTCTACTTCGAGCACTAAACGACGACGAAATGCGCATTGTGCGGAGTTATGATGGCCATCCAAGCCGTTCGTCGATCACAGACGCCCATAAATTTATATAGTGAACCTGGGTGCCACCGGAGCGAGGTGCAAACCTGAACGCGATCGTGGAGTCCGTCTTGTTGTTTCGTGTCGTGTCGTACGAGGTTGGGTAGGTAGTACGGAGTTGCACCGCAAGAATGGTGGGACGCATATATTAGGGACATTGGGTGGAGCTTTGAACATACGGACTACGTAGTGTGAGATGTGGGATAGAAGGCGCATCTCCGACCTGAAGATGGACTCGAGTATGCGCGACAAGGATGGCGCGGGTTTATGATTGAATGGATGGATATTAGCGTTGACATTGTCGACGACGTTGATCTTGAGGCCTGAAGTTGAAGCGACATTTTAGCAATGCAGTCCAGCGGGATGAGTCACATCTGTGATCATCTTCATTGAGGATGCATGGTGTGGATGGACTGAAGCACCGTTTCTAGAATGTCGTGCAGAAGAAGTCTGATGACGATGCACTGAGGGCCTGTCCAACGTTGACGATAATCAACCCCGGGTCCTACGTCGAAGTGGGGTTCCATATTTGATGCACCATCGGAAAGGAGTACACACGGGCATTTTTGGTGGAGGGTATATGCAGCGATGCTTGAGGATATGAACAGGAGCGCGGCGGATGTGTGGATGTGAGATGGGGGAATAAGGGGTAGGAGGG
>MU155400.1:0-45710 GCA_015484465.1 Pholiota conissans
TCTTTTTTTTATGTTTGTTGTCTGACATCATCCCAGGTCCACGACATATCGGCGGGGGATACAACGCGTACACTGTTTACTTCTCTCTTCTAATCCCTTGAGTCCTCGCTCATCGTCATTGTCACATAGCTCCCATCCACCGCCATCCAACATATTATAAGTCAACAAGCTATAAGGTCGGTATCATCTATGCTACCTCCAATATGTGTCTCATTTCATGTTATGCGGCCCCCATCATCACCCCATCTTCAATGACCTGGCATCTCTGCGGTGCTTCCTTTTGAAAAGGCTCACCCATTTATCACATTCGACGCCTTACACGCTTTCACGCCTACCCACCACGCCATTCAGTAAGTTAAACGTACTTGATACCAGTAATTCCTTTTTCATTTCTTGACGCCTTTACAGAGTTTCTAGTTTCTATTCCTTTTTTTCTTCATTTTGACCTTGATTCTCTATAAATTTTCTTCACCTTCTTTCTGCCTAGGCGAACGATATTCAAAGATGGCGAGTCAACAGGTGGGTCGTTCCGTGCTCAGCATCGACGAGGTGTTTAATATCCTCCATTAGACTTACACCTCCGCCTTCAGGCATACCCTACGAACCTTATTCGCGTCACCCAGCTTCTTGGTCCATCTTCACCATTAACACGAATATTCGACATCTTCGCTGGACGCCAAATCATAACTCGGCCATCGGATTAGACCGCGGCTCGTCCTCGTCGTATCTTCGTTCGCCACGGCACAGGTTAGCCATTAGGTTCCTTCATACCGTCCCTGATCTCACCGCTCTGGTTCTGAAGGTCTCATTGTTCAATTTTGCATTGTATTCTGTTCGATTGTTTTTTGTTCGTTTTCAACATCTTCTTGCTCGCTCGTTTGTATTCCTTTCTACTTGTCTTCTTTTCTTCATGACAACGCTCCGAGCCATTACACATCTGCTTGCCACCTCCTGCAACCTAGCCATTATCTTTTTCAACTTCTACTTCATCATCTTTTTCGTTCGAGAATTGCGTTTGCAATTATGTATATACCCTACTAGAAACTTGCGTGAATCAAATTTGCGTTAATTCGGTATCATGGGCAACGGATATATTCTGGAAACAATAGATCCAAGAAATCTCACCGAGCCGGGCGAAAGGAGAGCGACGGGTCCGTGCGACATGCGCCTGAAGGTCCCGTCACCGCCCAGTGCCACACTTTCTTTCCAGTCACCGTTCTAAAAATCTCAAGTGTTGATAGAGTCCGCGCTATCGCTTAACGAGGCTCACTCACCTGCAAAACCCCCGAAGTACACGATACAGCGCAATGCGCGTAAGTGGAACATGCCACCAATAAATTTGAATGACGATCACACTTTGCAGGTCATCGTTGCTTTCCTCACCCCTGCAATTATACCACCGTACTCCCAAGCGCTCCTACGGTCCGCGGTCCTCACCGCGGTAAAATTTCCTGCTCATTGCCTTCATTCTTAGAGCCACTGGCCACAGCTTGATAATACCACCTCCAACTCATGATCAAGGTCAGCGAGCGCAAATTGTTTTGGACTTGGCCACCATTTGATCCTCATTTCCCTGAACCGCAGCCATCAAGCGCGCGAATTGCAGTGGCCGACGCTTTAGGTGGTGGTCTATATAAGTTCGATGGGGGCGATGGGCTACATACCATCGCTCTTTGTTTCTGGACCACTATCATCATCTCCAACTTCACTCCTACCTAGCCCGTGAGTTATCATCAAAATTTGGTGTTGATGACTCCAAGAGTTCTAAGCACATTTTTATGACACTTTCTTTAGAATTTTTGCAGAGAATTTTTGAACTTGAACTCAATCGATCCTTCCAACACGATTGTCTTTATCTGGCTTGACCTTCGTCGGACGATACGGGTTCATCTATTTTTTGATATCTCGCCACTTCAGACCCTCGCGGTGGCCCTTCAAATTTGCACAGCACATCGCACACCCTCATCCTCTGATAATCGTATACGATCGTCTGTTTTCGAAATTCTTGCTCAATTCAATTACTCATGGAGATGGAACCTATGGACACCACACCATCTTCTCGACCAGGAATCACGCGCGTCCCACCCGAAATCTGCGGCCTAATCATCGCATCCACTTCTTGGAAAATGGACGACCTCCTTTCCCTGGGCCGCGTCACGAGCACCTTCGCGGAAGAGGCCGACCGAATCATCTACGCCAACGTAGCAATCCGCCGTGTGGGGAACATTGTCAGATTCTGCAACACGCTCAACAAAAGAAAGTATCTCGCCTCCTATGTGAAGCTTCTGCGGCTTTTCATGCCACCCCAGACCCAGTTTGATCCCAACGATGTCACCTTGTTGGCACGGACCTTGAGCCAACTGAAAAATCTGAGGGTTCTGCGCGTTGCGCCTGACGAACCAGGCGCCTATAAAGACGCCATCCTTCGAAGGCTGGCAACACCGAGTAAAGGCGAAGCAGTCAACGGGTGGATATTAGAGGGACATCCTTTCGAGTTAGAGGGTTTCGAAAATACATATTTCGGGGCTGACACTCTCGTCCATTTCGTCAATCAGCAGCCTAAACTCAAGACGCTTTATGTAGACGGGTTAGACAAGGCCTGTCTAGCGTTGTCGCCTTTACCTGAATTGAAGAGCTTGTCCTGCTCTGTTCCTACCTTGCTAGAGTTTTGCGCTACCGCCGGAAGGCGGTTGGAATTCGTGAATGTCACATCCATGGATCCCACCCCAGAAGAGGATGTGATGGTGTTCAGTGCCCTCAAAACGCTCGAGGGGACGCTGGGAGGGTTATCACTGTTGAGACACAATGTGACGCGCAGCGCCGAAGTATGGCAACTCATCTATCATGCTGGACACCTCCTACCCAATCTCAAGATGCTGCAGATAGCAGACAACACTGAAAAGGTGAGTACACGGTTCACCAGGCCACAGGCCCTTGCGCTGACGCTTCGCACAGGCAGAAGAATCCGTGGACTCTTTCCAGATTCCAAACGCGCCCTTTAAGCGCCTGGAAACTTTGATCCTTTTCCTGCCTACGAGACGGGTTGATGAACAAACAGTGAGCTATTACGGCGGTATGAACATGGCGTCGGGACGTAGAGCGGTTGGTTTTGGAGCCTTCCATGCAATACCCAGCCTGAAACAGGTTGTGCTCAACCTGCCCTCTGAGACCTGCTATACAAGCAGAAGAGTAGACAAGCCATATCTGCTTCGTGAATGGGTTGTACCAACCGACTGCGTGCTGAGAATGAGTAGATAGGATAGATAGAAATACATGAGCCATACGTTTGTGAAACGAACCCGGATGTGTGATAGCTGCCGATGACCGCAGAGAGGAATAACTAAGATGCATGAGGCGCTCCGACGAATTCCGCGATAGGATGTGGACCAATAAGAGGAGAGAGCCGTGGAGAAACGGAGCGGGCGCGAGAGGGGCGTGGGACGGGTCACGTGTGTGGTGACGGAAGAAATTTGGGCGGGGAGAGCACTTGTCTTTCCCGAACATGTTGACCAGACGCCTCCTGGGTCGTCTAGGCGCCCCCGCCGCGCGCCCCCACGGGCACCACGCACGCCATCTTGCACGCACGCTAGCCACGCAGGCCCCGGCGCCGTCGCCCAACGACGCCTTCGCCAACGGCACCAATGCCTACTATGCAGACGAAATGTACCGGCTCTGGAAGCAGGACCCCCAGTCTGTTCACCCGTCGTGGAACATCTACTTCTCCGGAATGGACAAGGGCCTCACCAGTGCCCAGTCCTTCACTCCCCCGCCCACCTCGCATTTCCCCTACCCCGCTGACGGCGCCCCAGCATTACACGTCGGCCAGGGCGCCGAGTTGGATGACCACTTGAAGGTCCGTTTATCGCCATATCACTCATTTTCGTGCTCACCCGATTCCTCAAGGTCCAACTACTTGTCCGCGCGTATCAAGTGCGCGGTCACCACGTCGCTGAGCTCGATCCTCTCGGCATCCTCGATGCCGACCTTGCTGACGTCAAGCCTCCTGAGCTTGAGCTCAGTCACTACGGCTTCACCGACCGCGATCTCGAGAAGGAAATCACCCTGGGACCCGGCATTCTCCCCCATTTCGCCACAGAGGACAACAAAACCATGAAACTCAGGGACATCATCAAGCTTTGCAAGCGGATCTACTGTACGCATTTACCCTGGTTTCCGCGAGCTGCCCATATTTATCCCGTTTCATTCAGGTGGTGCCGTCGGTATCCAATATGTCCACATTCCCGACAAGGAGCAATGCGATTGGATCCGGGAGCGTGTGGAGACCCCCAAGCCATGGAACTACACTGTTGACGAGAAGCGCATGATTCTCGATCGTCTCATCTGGTCCGAGTCCTTCGAAAAGTTCATGGCTAGCAAGTACCCCAACGAGAAACGTTTCGGTCTTGAGGGTTGCGAAGCTCTCATCCCTGGTATGAAGGCGCTTATTGATCGCTCTGTCGACAACGGTGTCAAGCACATCACCATCGGCATGCCCCATCGTGGTCGTCTCAACGTCTTGGCTAATGTTATCCGGAAACCCATCGAAGCTATCCTCAACGAATTTTCTGGAGACGAAGATGACAACTGGCCCGCTGGCGATGTCAAGTACCATCTTGGTGCCAACTACGTCCGTCCCACTCCCTCCGGTAAAAAGGTCTCTCTGTCACTCGTCGCCAACCCTTCGCATCTCGAAGCCGAAGATCCTGTCGTTCTCGGTAAAACTCGCGCTATCCAACACTTCGAGGGTGATGAGACTACTCACACCACTGCCATGGGTGTCCTCCTTCACGGTGATTCCGCTTTCGCTGGACAAGGTATCGTTTACGAGACTATGGGCCTTCACAACCTTCCCTGGTACGGCACTGGAGGAACCATCCACCTGATCGTCAACAACCAAATCGGCTTTACCACGGATCCTCGTTTCTCTCGCTCGACTCCCTACCCTTCGGATATTGCTAAATCGATCGATGCACCCATCTTCCACGTCAACGGCGACAATGTTGAAGCGGTCAACTTCGTGTGCCAGCTTGCTGCCGACTACCGTGCTAAATATAAGAAGGATGTCGTCATCGATATTGTTTGCTACCGCCGTTACGGACACAATGAAACCGATCAACCGAGCTTTACCCAGCCCAGGATGTACGAGGCGATCAAGAGGCAGCCCACTCCGCTCACGCAGTACACCAAGTTCCTGGTCGCACGAGGCACGTTCACCGAGAAGGACATTGAGGAGCACAAGAAATGGGTCTGGGGCATGATGGAGAAGGCCGCTGCCGCCGCCAAGGACTACGTGCCCACCAGCAAGGAATGGCTCTCCGCCGCATGGCAGGGATTCCCCTCGCCCAAGCAGCTCGCTGAGACCACCCTCCCCACCCGTCCCACCGGTACCGACATCGACACCCTCAAGCGCATCGGCAAGGCCATCTCGTCCTACCCTACCGGCTTCACCCCCCACCGCAACCTCGCCCGTATCCTCGCCACGCGCGGCAAGACCGTCGAAGAGGGCACCAACATCGACTGGTCGACCGCCGAGGCGCTCGCATTCGGCTCTCTTGTTCTCGAGCGCAACCACGTGCGCGTGTCTGGCCAGGACGTCGAGCGCGGTACGTTCTCCCAGCGCCACGCCGTCATCCACGACCAGGTCAACGAGCAGCAGTACATCCCTCTCAACGACCTCGGTTCGAGCCAGGCGCGCTTCGTCGTGTGCAACTCGTCGCTTTCGGAATTCGGCACCCTCGGCTTCGAGCTCGGATACTCGCTCGTGTCGCCCGACTCGCTGACCATGTGGGAGGCGCAGTTTGGTGATTTCGCGAACAACGCGCAGTGCATTATTGACCAGTTCATTGCTGCTGGTGAGCGCAAGTGGCTCCAGCGCACTGGCCTCGTCGTCTCGCTCCCCCATGGATACGATGGTCAAGGTCCCGAGCACTCCAGTGGAAGGATCGAGCGTTTCTTGCAGCTTTGCGATGACCACCCTCACCACTTCCCTTCGCCCGAGAAGGTTGAGCGCCAACACCAGGATTGCAACATGCAGGTCGTCTATCCTACGTACGTCTACCTGCCAACTTTTGCATCTTTCTTGTGCTGATAAATTTTCCTCAGTACACCCGCTAACTACGTATGTGACAGTCCATATAAACTACATTCTCTTTACTGATGTCTTGTTTCCAGTTCCACGTTCTCCGTCGCCAAATCCACCGCGACTTCCGCAAACCCGTGAGCTTTATATCTATCTACCATTGCGTATTCGGCTGAACTAATTCACTCTCTTCCAGCTCATCTGCTTCTTCTCCAAGAGCTTGCTGCGCCACCCCAAGGCCCGCTCCAACCTCGATGAGATGGTCGGCGAGACCCAGTTCCAACGCTACCTCCCCGAGCCCCACTCTGAGGACCTCGTCGCACCCGAGGACATCAAGCGCCACATTCTTTGCACAGGTCAAGTCTACTTTGCCCTCCTCCAAGCACGCGAGGAGCGCGGTATCAAGGACATCGCCATCAGCCGCATCGAGCAGCTCTCGCCGTTCCCTTACGATCTGGTGCGTATCTCTCGTCGGCCTACTTTTCATTCAAACCTTTAATTACATTCAAACAACGTATAGATCACACCCCACCTCGACCAATACCCCAACGCGAGCCTGCTGTGGTGCCAGGAGGAGCCCCTGAACAACGGCGCCTGGAGCTACGCCGGTCCCCGCATCTACACCGCCGCGAGCCAGACGCAGTACCACAAGGGCAAGTACCCCTTCTACGCCGGTCGCGAGCCCACGAGCTCGATCGCCACTGGAAGCAAGGCCCAGCACAAAAAGGAGATTGAGTCGTTCATCAATGCTGCGTTTGATCTCTCGCGCTAGATGAGCTGTTTTATCGGTGTGGGTAGGAAAGGAGGATAGATGGTCGATTTTTTTCTTTATGAAGGACATCGTAGATGTGAAGTGAAGTGGAACGGGATGGGAAGGAGGAGGAGAAGGATCCCAACCCCAACAATTGCGAAAAGCTCCACCACGTCGTTGGGGCCTTTCAAGGTAGTACGATAATAATTTGAATGTGCTTTTAAGCTTATATTCGTGTTGTGCTTTTTCTTTCTTTCTTTTTCTCCTCTCACGCCTTTCCCTCTCCCCTAATTCTTTCGCTCTTTTGCCTGAAAGCGAGCGGTTTGGGGTAGGGTTATGCGCGGGCAGTTGAAAAAAAAATTTAACTCCCCTCCAATAACCTACTAGAAGGCAGCATAGGCTTGCCTGTTTCATATAATTGATATGCTTTCCACTCTCCTTCTCAAGCAATGCTGCTAACATATTGAGGTTGTTACAAGTCAATGGACGTTCCTTTGAACCCTAATTTTGAAATATAAATTATATAAACACGGTCATTCAATACATCACGAACTAGATACCTGTCTACAATCGTGATGAGTTTCTAACAGACATCCGTCTAAACGTCCTCAAAAGTGCTACTAGCAACCGTGTGGGTAACGGCGTGTAGATTGAGAAGGAATGACCACTTCATGGTCGAAGTCTATCAAGCACGGCATTTGCCAGTAATTATAACTTGATCATGACATCATGTAGTCCGTTTCACTCTGACCCAACTCTGACCTCCATCGTCTAGCATGATTCCTCTTCCTCAGCCTCGAGAGATAACGTCCTTACTCGATTTCCCCACAATTTCAGATGCATATCGCACCGTACTCACACTCGAAAATTCCATTCTTACAGACCCTGATCAAAGAAAGTTGATCCATGCAAGAATACTTGGCTATCTTCTTTTGTATGGGCCGTCGCTGTACGCTCGTGAATCCGTTGCTCGAGAAGTAGCATCTTGTGAAGGCGATGACGTACTTTTGGAGGCAGGGAAGTTCTACTATGATTATTTTATACTCGCGTGTGAGTCGTGATTGTTCCATTTTCTCGCGTATTTTGATAGCTGGTTTGTACAGTCAGAAAGCCGATAGGTTCTTCTTCTGGTCAGACCTCCAGGTCTGATTCATGGAACCAGTCGCTCGAAGAAACTGATGATATCATGTCAAGAAAGTCGGTTGGGGTGCCTCAGTCCCACGGCGACGCAAAGCAAAATGTGAGTGGTATTTCAATGACATTTGGATTCGTCTTGACTCTTTTTACATCAAAGGCCTTGATTCGGGATGGTTTTCGATGTGTTATATCTGGAAACTACGATAGGTCGTGCGTATTCAGAAGTTCGGAACTGGAAAACAAACTCCATGCGAGTTCAAAATCGGTGACGAGCACGCATTGTGTACACATCTTTCCAGAGTTAGTTTCAATGAATGTTGTCGGTGATGTACGTGGTCGGCCATCCTGGCCGATCATTGGCAGTATTAATTTATGTTTTGCAGAAGAGTTTTTCTACGCCGTCGATATGGGATATCATGAATCGTTTTGGCTACCCTAACATCTACAGCGAGCTGAACGGAGGCAACATACACCGCCTTCAAAATGCCATTACCATGTGCTCTGATGCATGCGATAAATTCGAAAGGCTCTATCTCTGGTTGGAAGCAACTGTGAGCTGTCCTAGTGATATGGACATGACATTGAATTGATATTTTGTGCATAATTTCCCAAGGACATACCGAACACCTATGCGCTCCAAGCTCGAGATGAATTGTATTTCTTCAAAGACTATAGACGCACTGTTTCATTTACGACTCCAGATGAAGTCAAATATCCCCTTCCATCTTCCGACTACCTCGCTATCCATGCATCATGCGCTAAGATTGCCTATCTCTCTGGAGCTGGACACTACATTGATGTGATAGAATGGGAACTGGAGGACTCAGCGACTCTGGAAGAGGACGGTTCTTCTGCCGAGGCTCTCGATCATGCTATCGCACCTTTGTCTCGATAAAATATCTTTTCTATTAATTATATATTGACGAACTAGTAATTCATTGTTAGTCACACTGAGCGTAGTGGTATCATAGAGAGGCTGCAACGTCTAACCTCAGATACATATGATATAGAATGAGCTCCCATGATGCCATAGGCAGGATAGAAGACGCTCGCCAAAGCCACTTTTCTACGCCAACGAAAATTGCAGAAACCAGCTCTGGATGAGGTGGAAGTCGAGGTTCTTAACGGCTAATGAGTGCTGTTAATAAAGACGGAATGTGGAAGCACTTAGTGCTTAGCGGCCAGATGACTATAAGAGAGAGCGGGAGAGCTGAACCAGATCTAGGCTGACAAGATTTACGACTTGGCCCTTTCTAATTGACACAACCGAGAGGATGCTTGAAAAACCGAAACTAGCCCTCAAGCGCAGTGCCAGATCATGCAGGCAGATGTCTCTCTGAAATGCCATTGAAGGAGCCCGTTCGTATGGATACTGTAGGCGTCGTAAAGACTCCAGTGAAGTATCATCATATCCAAAAATCCTGTCCTCAATCTCCCGTTCTGTTAATCTCTGAGCTTCTGCCGCCTCTGATGCGTTGATGCGTATGTTTTGCATAGTGTAATGGAATGAGCACTGAGCGCTGAGCATCCATACGAAGGCTTTACTCGTGTCCCGAGGTCGAAGCGCTAGTGGATTGAAAACACAGGGACAAACCGCAGAAGCACTGGGGTAGTGGTGAGTGGAGGCGGAAGATGGACGTGTCATGGAAGATGCAATGAGTTCCGACTAGGCTCGGGGTCTAGACATATGATTTTTCTGGTCGTGTGCACTGCGGCGATATGATATTTAGATGAACTTGACGGTTGGCCTTCCGCTCCAAACCCATATTTCCCTCTGCGCGACGTACTTATAGTCATCTGAAGGGAAGAAGATGGTGGAGGTGGGGATCAAGGTACGTGATTATGGATGCCGGCGGAAACCGGAACGGGGTAAGAAATAATAGCAGATAAATGTTGGGAAAAAAGATAAGTTTTATTTGGAGCCCGAATCTAGGGCTGATCACAAACAACGACGACTGCCGACCCCCGCGCTCCCGCCAGCAGCCCCCTCCTTCCCACTCCCCCGCGCACAGGCGTCGGGCCAGAAGAGGCATGGGTACAGCAGCGGCCCACAAAAGATCTCAGGCAAAATGGACCGCCAATAGCATGATTGGTGCGTCGCTTCTCCCCCGCGTTTTGATTGGAGTTCGTTTTCGCTGACCAAGGCGGCCCTGGGGCCATCGGGAACACAGCGGGCGCGGGTGGTGGACTGGTGGCGAGCATTGCTACGTGTCCATTGGATGTCGTCAAGACGAAGCTGCAGGCGCAGCGGGCGGTGGTTGGGCAGCAGGGCTACCTCGGTGTCCTTGGTGCGTCCCTCTTTCTGAGCCTTGGGCGCTGTTTTGCTCGTTGTACTGACTCATATGCCTCTGTGTTCTCCCATTTTACCCCCCTCTGAATGTTTGCTGTTCCGATTTTTCTCGATCCCACCAAGGCACGGTCAAGGACATTCTGCACGAGAACGGCGTGCGCGGCCTCTACCGCGGCCTCGGGCCCACCATCCTCGGCTATCTGCCCACCTGGGCCATCTACTTCGCCGTGTACGACGGCATCAAGAACGCGTTCGGAGAAGTGCCTGTAGGTTACTCGAATCCGCAGCCCAACGAACGTCTTTATCCCGCAGCTCAAGTCAAGGGTTACCAGCCCGTCGCCCGCGAGCACCCGTGGTCGCTACACATACTATCTGCCATGTCCGCTGGCGCGACGAGCACGATATGCACTAACCCGCTATGGGTGATTAAAACGAGGTTCATGGTGCGTGTATTATGACTCGAGTGGCGTAATCTGCTGAGCTCATGGCGGGATTATTGCAGACCCAACAAAAGGGCGAGATTCGCTATCGCCATACCCTAGACGCTGCAGTGACGATCTGGAGAACCGAGGGTGTTCGTGCGTTCTACCGCGGCTTGCTACCAAGTCTGCTGGGTATCCTGCACGTTGCGGTGCAGTTCCCGCTTTACGAACAGCTCAAGATCTGGTTCCGTCAGTCTTACTCATCTCATTCTTGGTCTACCCTAACACTTTCCATTGTAGAACGCGATTCAGATAAACCTCTCACAGGCAAGACGATCTTGCTGTGCTCCGCCATATCCAAGATGACCGCCTCCGTCGCGACATACCCGCACGAGGTCATCCGGACGCGCCTGCAGACCCAGCGCCGCCCACTCGCAGACGACATGTCCTCCGACGGTATGATCAAGCGCCATCCACGGGGCGGCATAATATATACCACGAAGAAGATGATTGTCAAGGAGGGATGGACAGCGCTTTACAAGGGCCTGTCGATTAATTTGTTTCGCACTGTGCCTAATAGCGCTGTGACTATGCTAACGTGAGTCTTCTTGTTGGGTCAGAATCAGACGCGCGTTTACTGATGTCCTTTGTTGCAGATACGAACTCGTCATGAGACATCTGAATTCACGGACTACATAATTTTTCGTAGATATTACACCATTCCCTCTTCCCGACACATCCACGCCATTCCGCTCTCCCGACTGCCCCTACCTACTCGTGCACGTCATTCACGCTTCGTCATTTTCTCACCTCGATTGCGCGATCGACTCCATTCACACCCTCCACAATCACATCCGCTATCTGCGGCGCTACGAGGAAAAAAGTCATTCATATATATATGCACAATACGTACATACCCTCATCCCATCTCCGGGCCCGATTTCGCTCTCTCACCAACCGCCACCACTAACGCCACCGCTTCCGCCGCCTCCGCCACATTCAATTCTACGGCGCGGCAGCCGGGGTCAGGCTTGAGCGAGTGGGACGGGGGTACGCACTTGGTTGGTTGCGGGGGCGGTCTACATTAGGACGTCACTGGCAGTTGGTCAGACAGGCTTGGGTCTATTCAACCTGCCTGCCTGCCTGCCCATATCCGGCTTCCTTCCTACAGTATTTCAATCTACCTTACTCTTACGTACAGAGGCTACTTACCTAGAGTTTTTCGTTTTCCTCCCACTGCTGCTCATTTGACTTTCTGTGTATATTAATTACCACTCATATTGAATTTCCCTCCCCTGCTTACTACTCGATTACTCAATTTTTTTTCTTCTGGTTGGCTGGTCGTTGTTCATGGGATCGGGCAGTTCGGCCCGAGTCGTACATTAATTGGTACTATTTCCTAGCCGCTTGGGCCTCAGAAACAAAATGAAGTTGACATCTACATTAACCTAAACATATACATAGTTGACAGGCGTTTCGAGAGGAAAGAACGAGTGAGCTGCGCGCCAAGTATCTCAAGCGATCAATGTAACTCTTGTATGTATCCAACATAAAATAGGCATCTGATGGAGTTTAAACAACGATTTCTTTTCGATGACGATGGATTGCTGACTTCCTTGCACGTTTCTCAAGTTCCCAACGCAATCACGATGCGCAGGGTACTAAGTAACACCATCATGATGAGGCTGTTCTGTGCCGCCGTGGGAGAGTGGTGCTTTGGTGTGCAATTCGCTCGACATGCCAAACGGCGTACACCCTTCTTAATGTAAACGCATATTCTATATGTCCATCCTCTTGCTCTTATTCGCCTTGACACAGACTCTCGACAGAGCATCTTCCTCTCCCATAACCAACACCGCTGGTGATGGTATTGGATTTCCCGCTCTCAATCAGCGCGATGCACAGATGCAGTTCGGCCAGCGGGGTATCAACGACATTGTCATAAGCTGCTTCACCACCACTCTTGCCTGTATCTTGACTGCGATCCACCTCCCAGTTCCCTTCATAACCGATAACTGGTGGGATCGCGTGTACTTTCGAATTCGCTGTGTAGTATTCGGCCTGGTGGCACCTGAGGCTATGATGGCTACGGCGTTATGGGAGCGGCAGCTTGCTCGAAAGATAGTGGACGAATATAACGACTATATTACTCCAAAATGTAGGCAAGCACTTTCAACAATGCTTCTAAGAGTATCGTTCAACTTGTACAGATCAACATCAAAGCAGCCAAACTATGTCAGAAGAAGCTAATGACCATACTATCTCCGATACAAGAACACCCGTCGAACATATCGCGATACCTCGTTGGACGCTAACCCACGGTTTTATGGTGACCATGGGCGGCTTCATGCTCTGTGAAAACGGGCGCCCTACTAAAATCCTCGGTGGCGACGAGATCTTGTGGCGCATTCACAGACGGTGGATCCTCAACCTCGGAGACTTGGGTCGAGAAGACTTCATGCAGAGTCTCCGGAATAGAACCATCGATCCCCCAAAACTACTCTCAAGGGAAGACATCCTAGATCGGAGCAAAAGCGACGAAATCGCCAAGGCATTCGTCCTCCTCCAGACGACGTGGTTTATACTGCAATGCATTGTGCGTTGGGTCAACCGGATTCCAGTCACTCAGCTCGAAGTGTTCACACTTGCGTATGCACTCCTCAATGGGGTCACATATTGGTTATGGTGGGATAAACCTCACAGCGTCGAGCGCCCAATATTTCTCGAAGCTAAAGTACGACAGAACGAAATTGCTGTGAGCACTGATGTGGAGGCTGGCGATGATCCTGTTAACGCTATCACGAATTCAAATGCCCAAGCTCAATCTCGAGACGCAGTAGAAACAGAGGTAGTCGACTTTCAAAACATCGACCCTCAAGCTCTTAAATTCGAAGAGATACCCAAGGAGACGTTTGCACAATTCAATGAAGCCTACCCCACAACCGCCATCTTTTCGAACGACATAGCATTCCATCAACGGCGGACGACCTTGCGGGAACTGGTGAAAGGAGTGACCGACGCCTTCACCGTTCAGAATCTATTGCAAGAATGGCGGGCTTTATACACCGCAATGGCCATATTTCGCCAAGACCAATTCCGTTTCCCAGCAATGATCCTCGCACTATGCGGGACCGCCTTCGGGTGCGTGCACCTCATCCCGGGCTGGTTCCTGCAATTTCCCTCCGGCGTGGAAAAGTGGCTTTGGCGGGCATCTTCTATCCTGTTAACCACCGAGCCTCTTCTATGGGGGCTCATTTTATGTCTCACACATTTGAGGTTAGACGCTGTAGCGTCTGTGGTGTTTATCATAATGGGTGTAGGGCTTTTCGTGCTATTGTTTTCACACTACGTCATTACTGTTCTTGCGCTTATTTCATTGCGCGCCTTGCCTCCCGACGCATTGCAAACGGTCGAATGGACTTCGTTTATACCCCATTTTTAGGCTATGCTCCAAGTGTATATTTCATATCCTAATTGTTTATAGTAAGCATGACAGACACGGAGAAGGCGATACGGACTGTGAAGAATGCATAGTCTGAGTTCTGGGTCCCGAGTGCTAAATATTCTGTCGACGACATGTAAGATACAGGTAGACAAGATATACTGTATCAAGCCAAAGGTGTGATAGCATGATCGAGAGCCTCGGCAGAAGAACCGTCCTCTTCCAGAGTCGCTAAGTCCTCCAGCTCCCATTCCATCACATCAATGTAGTGTCCAGCTCCAGAGAGATAGGCAATCTTAGCGCATGACGCATGGATGGCGAGGTAGTCGGAAGATGGAAGGGGATATTTGGCATCATCCGGAGTTGTAAATGAAATAGTGCGTCTATAGTCTTTCAAGAAATACATTTCATCTCGAGCTTGGAGCGCATATGTGTTGGGTGTGTCCTTGGGAGATTGAAGACAAAGCATCAATTCAATATCAATATCCATATCACTAGGACAGCTCACAGTTGCTTCCAACCAGAGATAGAGCCGTTCGAATTTATCGCGTGCATCAGAGCACATGGTAATGACATTTTGAAGGCGGTGTATGTTGCCTCCGTTCAGCTCACTGTGGATGTGAGAGTAGCCAAAACGATTCATGATATCCCATATCGACGACGTAGAAAAACTATTCTACAAAATATAAATTAATACTGCCTTGCAATGATCAGTTAGGATGATCACGTACCTCACCAAAGACATTCATTGAATCTAATTCCGGAAAGATGTGTACACAATGCGTTCCCGCCACTGATTTTGTACTCGCAAGGACCCTGCTTTTCAGTTCCGAACTCCTAATCGCGCACGACCAATCGTAGTTCCCCGATATAACGCATCGAAAACCATCCCGAATCAAGGCCTTCGAGAGAAGAGAGTCAAGACAAATTCAAATGCCGTTGAAATGCCTACTCACATTTTGTTTTGCATCGCCGTGGGACTGAGGAACCCCAATCGACTTTCTTGACATGATGTCATCGGTTTCTTCGAGCGACTGGTTCCATGAATCAGACCTGGAGGTCTGACCAGAGGAAGAACCTATCGGCTTTCTGACTGTCCAGCTATCAAAATACAGGAAAAAAATGGAACAATCACGACTTACATGCGAGTATAAAATAATCATAGTAGACCTTTCCTGCATTCAAAAGTACATCATAGCCTTCACAAGATGCTACTTCGCGTGCAACAGATTCGCGAGCATACAGCGACGGACCATACAAAAGAAGATAGCCAAGTATTCTTGCATGGATCAACTTTCTTTGGTCTGGGTCTGTAAGGATAAATTTTTCGAGTGCCAATACGGTGCGAAATGCCTCTGAAATTGTGGGGGAATCGAGCAAGGATGTTATCTCTTGAGCTTGAGGAAGAGGATTCATGTGTGCTCCGAAGTGAAACGAGTGACTAGTGACTCTGACTTAAGTTATGTTACATTTACATTATGTAAGTAATCGGCAAATGCCGTGATTGACCGACTTGAGCTGTTCCTTCTTGGCTTTTTCTCGTTCTACGCACTATTGTCCAAACGGTCGCCAACGCGTTATGGCAGGAACATCCCTTCCTAGCCCAGAGTCCCAGGATGCTAGGGACTTGATCAGAACCCCTGAACAAAATGAAGCGTATCGCCGAATTTACTCCCTCGAAAGTCGCATCTTCACTGGCCGCCCGCGGATTTATGCCAGGGTGCTAGGATATCTGATTCTACACGGACCTTCAGAAAAAGCTCGGGAAACTGTCAGTCAGCAAATTACTACCTGCGCGGGCGACGATATTATGCTACAGACCGGCGAATTTTACTTCAATCACCTACTCCGACTGTGTAAGCCTCAGTCTCGCGCTTCAGAGATGCGGCTGGCCTAATTAAGAATTATCTCGCATAGTTAAACGTAACAAGGGACCCATACCCTCTCCAACGCCCCATCCTTCGAGCGCAACATTCAACATCGCCAAGGCGGCAATCATGCAAACTCTAGACGAAGCACCGACAGACCACAAGACGGCTAAGAAGGCGGTGGGCGATTCTTGAGTTTTGATCACATATTAGCACTACTCACTAATATATAACATTTTATAGGCCTTGAAACGCGATGGATACAAATGCTTACTGTCTGGAAATTACGACTTCTACTCCGTCGAGGAAGACGACAAGCTAAAGGCGATTATGCAGACTGAGGAAATGTCACCGATATTTACTGAGTGTGCCCATATTTTTCCTGAATCAACAAATGTCAACATTTCCGACACTAGTCGACGAAACAAGGTGAGCTTTATCACAGTGACTTGCGAGAATTTGTTTCTGATTTACCTCCTCTTCTAGCGGGAATATTCCGCTAATGTGTGGACAATCATGCACTGCTTCGGGTTTTATACAATTCCTCATGATCTAAATGGCCGAAACATTCATCGTTTGGAGAATGTCATTACTATGTGCTCTGGTGGACACAATGCTTTTGATAACCTGAAACTCTGGTTTGAACCTGCTGCCAATGTGAGTGGTCCACTGTATGCAGCTTTGCTGCGACATTTTAATGTTTATTGCAATAAACTTTCAATCATATAGGCTGGACCTGATACTTACTCTGTTCACACTCCTGACAGCAGCATGTATCCCAGGTATTTCAAGCGTAACGTCACATTCTCAACACCAGACAAAGATAAATATCCTCTTCCATCATCCGTCTATTTGGCCATTCATGCAGCATGTGCCAAGGTTGCTCATCTCTCTGGAGCTGCAGAAGAAATTGATATTTTATATCGCGAGATGGAAGATTCCAAGGTCATGTCAAAGGATGGAGCTTCTGTTGAGCACATTGAGCATGTTCCCCAGTCTGAACTACCTGTTTATTAGAATCATTGTTTATACATTTATAAATTTCCAGTATTGAATTAAATGGTAAATTTCTACAAACATGAATGAAAGCTTGCGTAGATCGGATTATAGCATAGCATATATTTGGTCCATGCACAGCAGGCAGTTCAGATTGCTCGCAGTTGACATGCATGTGGATTCAAACTCGTTCAGGTGCAATTCCTCGGCTATGTATAGCCAACATTGAAAAGTGTCGTGGTTTGTGATCGGGATAATTTTGTTGAAGAACCTTCCCCGGTCTAAAAACCTAAGCACTTAATATGTTTGCTCTAGCCCAGTAGCTTCCAACCCAGCATTTTAAGATAGTTGTGCTCGGCCCTCTTGCTTACACTTGCCTTCAAGTTTAAGTTCCAAAAATTTAAATTGTTACTTTCATGATACACGTAGATGTTTTCTTGGAAGGCTTTGAAGACTCGGTCCTGCACAAAGCTCCCACATCCCCCTATGACTGGCGCTATCGCACCAAATCTCCAGCTCCGTGTTCGTAGGTGGAAGCTCAAGCATGAACAACCTCTTCTTTGCCTCCGGCCTTGACACACGCAACCCACCCGCGTTTCCTCTTGGGCGCGTAAAAATCACTGTCTGCAGCGCTGGATACATCTCGCGATCGTCAAACATCGCTAGCCCAATACGCGGCGTACTGTGCTCCGCACCTTCGTCCCACCCACTCGTACCGTAGGAGAGTTGCTTAAGATTGGGCAGTGGAACGTCCATCGGCACGCGGTCGCCAATGAGTCGTAGGCGCGTGAGCTGGGCAAAAAACGCCGTGCCATTCGCCGTGCTGAGGAGGTTCGTCCACACCTGAGTCCGCATTGAAAGCAGCGTCAAGTCTTTACACTCCAGATGGCTTAACCGCGCCCCGCCGCGCAGTGTAACTGCCTCCTGCACGATATACGCGTTTGTCGCGAGTGCCTGGAGATTCGTGCACTTCTTCACAATCCCCACCGCCGCGTCCAATGACGCCTCCTTCAACGGGGTCACCCATGCGTACCGGACCAGGGGAATGAGCTGCACACGAGAGGCACCACGCAGGAATAAATCAAACGCGCGCACTTGCTCGGGTGTGATGAGCCGGATAGGCATGTGCGGCAGACACGCGTGGAACGTGAGCCATTGACACCGCCTCGACACCTGCACGAGGCTCAGATACGTCGACGGCCAGTCCGCAGCATGCGCGAGCACCAGCAGGGCAATCTCTGGGGGGAGGTGGAGGAGTCTGAACGAGGCGCCCTCGACTATCCGCCTGCGCTTCTCGTCCAGCGCACGACGCTCGTTCTGCAGTCTCCGCAGCTGGGCGAAGTACTGTCTCGTCCGTTCTGGGTCGGGATCCTTCCGTAGTATAGGCGCCTCTGTATCTTGGCTGAGCTGGTTTACGAAGTAGGTATACGCCGCGGAGAGGATGATGATCCACGAGAGCGTCCAACGGACACTTCCCAGCGGGAAGATAGAGGCTGGAATGTCGAAGAGGTGCGAGAGCATCCTGCCTGGTTCAAAACGCGTACACAGATCCGTTAATCACCCCACGTTTCTCCACCAAATACGGATAGCGACGTGCTCACCACACCGACGAAAACAAGTTGTCCCAAGAAAAGAACAGGAGGAAAACAAATGAAGAGACATCCTTCTGCACGCAGCACTATCACTGCTCCTCGAGGTGATGTGGGATAATCGCCACGAGTCTGACGGCGCCGGATTGCAGGTGAAATAGGAGTAATGTCTCTGAAGCAGCGGATACGGACGATGGCGCTGCGTAGTACGGAAGATGATGAGGACAAGAAGCTGGACATTATTGTCACGCCACTAGGCTCGTGACCATCCGTTTCTTTCAAACTCCGCAAAGGTCGTCTCAGAAACGGCTGGGACAAACGAACGCGGTTTAACATGGTCACATTTTGTGACGCGGAACTTAGAGATATTTCGATGAATTCACGCTTGCGCAACCACAACATCGCCTCTTCCCGTCTCATATGCCGCTACTCTCCCCTGCATCTCCGTCCGAGGACTCAGCCTTACCTTCTTTGATCCCTACTGCCACTTCATCCATGTCTAAGATCCCATTTTTCCCGCCAACCCTCACCTATCCTTATCAACAACACCATCAAAAGGTTTTTCTAGTCTCGACATCGGTTTGTTTCTCGCTGTCATCGTCGCCATCCTCTGAGGTATTCCCTTGGCCTCGACGTGGTCACTATCTTGCGTAGCAACGTCAGTCGAACAGGTAGGGGATTGGGACAGCGTCAAGCGAGCATCACGTCAGACGTGAGGCGCGTCTGCATTGGCGTCACATACTGGTAACTGAATCGCTTCACGGTCCTCGTTAAGTGTGGTCTTTGACATCTTTCACAGTGCAGCCTGTCTCGTCTTCCAACCCCTGTCACGGCGCCGCCCGTGTTATCTTCCAACTCTTCCTTCCACACCGATTCGCGACACACTCGAACTGCAAGATCGTTCTTACATCGCCAGTTCGCGTTACTTTTGCATCTTAAGATGTCGGGGACCTGTGGGCCACGGAATGGATGAGGAAGTAGGATGCCATTGGACGATGGAGGAGGCTGAGGTCGAATGACGCATCATATCCCAAACCAGAGCGTAGTTTCAATGGACTCAGTATGTGGTTTTCTCCCCTTAGAACAAGTAGCATGTAACGGAGGAGGCCTTCCATCTATTCTACGAGTACTACCCTCTATGTCCTCTTCCCGTTCTCTCATACTTGTAGTCATATATATTCATGCAATGAATCATTACATTGGTAATGGGGTTGAATTCCAGTCAAAAAGTCGTATTCCTGAACTTTATAATGGCATTTCATAAGTATCAAGTACCATTGAGGCAAGTGTAGGCAAGTGTGTGCGGTGGAGGCAGGCAGAGGCCGGGTACAACCTAAAGCTGCGTTGAGGTTCAATTTTCAGTCAAAAAATACTTTTTTTTCAAGTCCATGCCATTTGCATTATTTGAACAATACAATCCATTTGAAAGTATAGCTGAGGGAACTTTTTTTTGTGATGTTTTAAGTGCCTGAGGCAGAGTCCGACGAAAGTTCAAAAAAAAAAGTTAAAGTTCCGCGTCACGCAGAAGGGTCCCTGATAAAACGCGTTCGTTTGTCCCAGTCGTTCTGAGGTGTTCTTCCTTTTCATAGTCCGCCTGATGTATGACATACAACAATGCCACAACAAAGGACAAACAATGACCTCCTGGGAAGAACCCTCAGAACGAACTGGTAGCGAGTCTACTGTAGAAATACGACCACTAGCTCAATGGGAATCCAGTGTGACACTATTTTGTCAAGTGCTCTTGGGCTCAAACCGAAAAAATTGGCGTGACAGGGGCGAATTTTTTTTCGGAAGTGCTCAAAATGGCACAATTTTTAGACTTTTTTGGGTGTTATTTTGTCAAGCAGGTATGACATTTTTTTCGAAAAGTGCTCAAAATCCTGTGTGAGCGTGACAAAATGACAAAAGTGCTCGGCTCAAAGGCCAATGTGACGCGTGACAAGAGCCATTGGTCGTATTTCTACAGTATCACGCCACAATTGTCTTGTAAGCCGTCCGAGAGGCTCAACGTCGCAACCGACTTTGTTCTTGATCGACTGTGAGAATTTGACTTCTTTGTGTCGTCTCATTATTTATACTCCCCGAACGCGCCTCTGAGCTACCCACATCTCTCATCCTTTCTTAGGCGACTTAGGTAAATCTAAGCGATGAAAATTTATATGATATCGCTAATAACACGCCTGAACTCCAGCTCCTTTCTTTGGTAATCTTGACGGGCTCATTCTTCGAACTTGTCGCGGTGACTCGACCTAGACTTAGCGTATACGCCACCCAGCAATGGCCACTATTCGCCACTCTAATAGGAGAATTCAAATCCCACTAGAGATATGCGGCCTCATCTGTCAGACGTACGATCTCAGTCAAAACGACCTTTACTCGCTTTCTCTCGTCTCTTGCTCCTTCAGCGCAGAAGCCAGACGCATTCTCTACGAGTCCGTCGCACTGCTCAACGACCGCAGCATCCAAAAATTCTGCATCACAATCCTAAACTCCCCAGACCTAGTCAAGCGACTGCACACGCTCGAGGTACATCTACCTCGTCCACACCAGTTACAAGTCGACGACACATGTCGATTAGACCAGGTGTTGGACCTCTGTATCAACCTCAAGCACCTTTCCGTGCAGCACCAATTCCCGCATCTCGCACAAAACCTGACATCCCGATCTACTCTGTCCTGGCTACTTCAGCATAATTTCCAACTAAAATCATTCTCAACGAACTACTTTGCCCCTTGGGTGCTAGCCAACGTCCTGAAGAATCAACCCGAAATCGAGGAGCTCGCGATAGAGTCTGGGACTGACGCGTTAGAGACCGATCCTGTTTTTTCGAGGGTCTCGTTACCTAAATTAAAACGGCTGAGTTGCACATATCCCATTTTCAAGCAGCTTCTGTCAAAAAAACGAGCATGCGAAATGAAGCTTGAGCAACTACATCTCACGTTCATTAAATCATGCAAAGCAGAAGAGGCCACTGCAATGCGTTGCATAACTCAATTTTCAGAGACGCTGAAGGGCCTCAGTGTAATAAGGTATCAAGGCTCCTGCGGCCATGACGTAGGATCGTTGATTCTATGTATATCGGAGAACCTGCCTGATCTGAAATTCCTCCGCGTGTTGGATTATACTCTCCTCGTACGTCGATCTTGTTATCCCGCATTTTACTTGAACTTCACCCGAACAAAGTGCCAACAGGATAGCGTCACGGAGTCTAACCCACCAGTATATCTCCCCCAGACATATTTCAACGACCTGGAGACGCTGATCATACTACCTACCCGGACGCGGCTCTATCCATCATTGAAGAACGGCTACAATCCCACGTATGCATCTTTTTGTCATGAGAGCAAAATAGAGGAACATGCAGATGACATTATGTACCACATCCCCACCGTGAATCGAGTCGTCTTGATCACTAATACGGATGTCTACGAGTACACGCGTGCCACTGTGCCGAAGGAAAAACTACCGGAAGAGGATCCTCATGAATGGCCACTGATGGGCCACAAGGTAAAAGAATATGAAGATAGATTCGGTTGCCAATGGGTTAGGTAGTTTACCGTTCAATGCTTTCGTCTAAATCCGAGTTTCATGCACCTGGCGTGCTTACTACTTACCCAAACCTTACCTTACTTTCGTTATTATTTAGTTCGCTTGCGAACTTACGTATTCTATTGTATATTATTACCTAACCTAAATTAGCATAATATTAATAACCATCGTGCACAACTACATAAAGCAACTCTGAGGCCTTAAGCTTGAGGACTGAAGAATGCCTGACGATACCGAGTCTAAATTTAGAACCCAAATGATGGGTTTGCACCGCCTTCACCGCTTTTGTGGATCGCGCATTTTGTCTTTTGACCAGCATCAACAACGTACAGCATTAGCCTTGGAGGAATGTTTTCCTCAGGTAAAGAGTCTCTTTTGATCACCTTTCTGCGAGCAAGATGAAAATAGTGCTCTCCCAGATAAACCACCTGTATCCATGTTGCTCGACGCGCTGCAGAGAGTCATAGTCCCCATAATCCATGCCCACTCTTTAGGAATAGGTAAGAAGATCTTATGCTACGATCCTTTTCTATTCTCATAACAGTAGCTGTGAAAAGTGATGGTGAAGCATTCGTCAATTAGTATACCTTGTGCATCGACTCAGTAGCCGCAGATGGGAATAAAACTTACGAAAGTCGCATGGAATCAGCAGCACAACAACTGGTTATCGCGCTAGATTCCTTCGTCAAGTCACTCATTTGTTCTCAACTGGTCGAAGAAGATAGAAAGGAATGTGAGTCTCCTCGACATTTTTAATATAAGGCTCTCAATTATATGCCCCAGTCCCAGATCGTATACCAGAATTGCGCCCGCCCGACGCAGCGACCTCTCTCACCGAGGCCTATGATAGTACACCTGCGATTTTGTCTATTATCCCAGCTCCTCCCTGGAAGCCTCGATTACTGCGACTAGCCATTGATGAAGCCCGCCATCGCATCTTTAACAAGATCCCAATTCGCTTACTTGCTTTCAGCTCAAATAGATCAGACATCAAGCTATTGGAACGAAACCAGATCTGGGATCTCGTTCTTTCGTTACTGGAAGTCAATTTTAACGAGGAGGTGATGGATAGATTGGTTACAGATGGGAACGAGGATAGCGTCGTCGACCAGTTTATTTCCAGATACGTAAGGTATGCGACTCTCTCCCATACTTGGATCCCTGGCACTAGAGGAGAAGTGACGTACATCGACTGGAAAAACGGAACGTTCGACACAAGCTCACCAGGATACCAGAAACTCGCACATTTTTGCAGAGTTTCTGCTGTAGACCACCGGATTACTCTCGGTTGGATGGATACGATCTGCATCAACAAGGAAAGCAGCACGGAACTCGACGAATCTATCCGTTCCATGTATAAATGGTACCACGATGCCGATATTTGCATCACTTACCTATCACAAACTCAAGAACTCGATCAAATGCATAGTGATGTCTGGTTCACTCGCGGTTGGACGTTGCAAGAGCTCTTAGCTCCGCGCTGCACTAAATTCTACAGGTCCAACTGGAGTATGATTTCTCCAAAATGCATAGATGACCGCAACGAGCTATCTATTGCACAAGAGATTGAAGGAGGTAGTACGATCACTCCCTCTGAACTGGATAAGTTTCGAAAATCGTCTGATCGTATTCCCATCTCACGGAGGATGCAATGGGCGGCAAATAGACAGGTCACGCGAGAAGAAGATACTGCGTATTCTCTTATGGGAATATTCGACATCAGCCTATCAATTGCGTATGGCGAGGGAGCTGAACGAGCTTTCTTCCGACTCGTGAAAAAGATCTTGAGGTCCACCAAACGCAATTCCTTAGATGTCGTTAACTGGGGCAGTGGCTTCAATGATGAAGCTGAAGGGAGATATACATCAGATCATCCGTCTGCTCTCATACCATCAAGTCCTCGAAATTATGTTTGGCGTACGACAGAAAATCTCATCTGGTTTCCCCCTGCTGTACCAATCACCCTCACGCATCTCGGGCTACATTTGTCCGTTCTCTTAATGCCCGCAGTCCTGACAGAGTATAGTCCGGCACAAATTCACCAGTATAATCCTATTGGAGAATATTTCGCAGTCACCAGCGTCATCGACATGATAGACCATCGGGACTCTGAAAATGGCCGCAAGACTTTTAAACTGCTCGACAAGGCGTTGAAGTCACGAAACAATAACGCCAACGCCCGAGAATCTGAATATCCGACGGCCACATACCAAAGAACTTTCGGAGTACTGAACTTCAGCGAACAGGAGAAGACTTTATTCCTTCCTGATGGGTGCACCTGTTTTGCAGTTTGTTTGTACCCCAGGTTTCACAGCGGTAACTTTGAGCGAATGCCAACCTCGAAGGCTGTTTCTTTCCCTCTGAGACGGCTGCAGGGTCGTGGCGATAGTGGATATGTCCCAAAAAGCGAGCTAGCGAAGCATGGGATGGAATTAGTTACTATGTACTTGTGATAGTCATTGCTTTAAGAGACCCGCAGTGAATCAATGGATTTATACATCGCAACGGACTGTTGACTCTAAAAATAGAAAAGCATGATGGGACCTTCTCCGGTTCGGGGATTACACCTCTTTCCTCTTGACCGCCATCAACAACGCACAGCACAGGCTTTACAGTGTTTCTGAAGTATGACTCTATCAGGTATTGTCTCATTCTGCCACTGGTACGTTAAATGAATACTAAGTAACTCGTTCCCAGGAAAGAAACCGTCATCGTCATCTTTACTTCTAGACGCCTTAGAGAGCATTATCATCCCCGTTATCCAAGCGCACTCCTCAGGGATAGGTGAGTGCCTATCACTATGTCGCTTTACGCCGCTCTTAATTCTAGGCTTAAAACGTCAGTCATCGACAGTATTGGTAAAGCGCGTGTCGGTGACTCTCTCAGCACATTGACTTAGTAATCATAGGCGAGAATAGACGACACTTGGAATCTGCGGTACGACAACTTACTGCTGCACTGGAAACATTTGTTGAAGCGCTTCTACAACCCTCATTAATACAAGAAGCAGACGTGGTCACAGAACTTAAAGGTGATTTTTTTCGTCGAAGGTTGCAAAAGTCTGTTGATAATATTTTTAGATTCCCATTCAGATATTCTCCATGCGACGACATTTCTCCCTGAGAATGGGAGCGCATATACACCGTTACCTCCTCCCCCGAGACCCCGACTACTTCGACTAGCCATAGACGAAGCACGTCATCGCGTCTTCAACAAGATCCCTATCCGCTTACTCGCCTTCAAACCTGATGGCACAGGAATTACGCTGCTGGAACGAGATGAAATCTGGGAGCGCGTTTTTCCCTTGCTAGAAGCCAATTTTTATCAGGATGCCGTTATTCTAGACAAGGATTTCCACCGAGGAAAAGAGGATAGTGCCATCAAACACTTCATCTCAAAACACGTCAATTATGCCATACTCTCGCACACCTGGATTTCCAGTGCAGACGGAGAAGTAGTGTATGCTGACTGGAAAAATGGTGCTTTCAACACGAGCTCTCCAGGTTACAAAAAGCTCGCGAACTTCTGCAGAGTTGCTGCAGTAGACCACAAGGTCACCCTTGGCTGGATGGATACAGTCTGCATCAACAAGGAGAATAGCACAGAACTCGACGAATCCATACGCTCGATGTACAAATGGTATAGCGACGCCGACATCTGCATCACCTATTTAGGCCGGACTGCGACTCTTGAGCAGATGCACAACGATGCTTGGTTTACTCGCGGTTGGACTTTACAGGAACTCCTCGCTCCTCGCTATGTCAAATTTTATGATTCCACCTGGCAGATTTTGTCCCCCGGCGCTGAGGACGACAGAAACGAATCATCAATCCGGAAAGAAATCCAAGCAGCAACTACGATCACTCCCTCCGAAATATACATGTTCCGAAAAGCATCGTACCGCATCCCCATCTCGCGGAGGATGCAATGGGCTGCGAACCGACACGTCAAACGCGAAGAGGACATTGCTTATTCTCTGATGGGCGTCTTCGATATCAGCATGTCGATCGCATATGGTGAAGGCTCTGAACGGGCTTTCTTCCGACTGGTGAAGAAAATCTTGAAGTCAACCAAACGTGACGCCTTAGATGCCGTTAATTGGGGCTTTGGTCAAGAATGGAGGTACACCACCCACCACCCTTCGGCGCTTATTCCATCCAGCCCACGCCATTATCTCTGGCGGACAAAAGAAGATGTCGTCTGGTTCCCGCACACAACGCCGATCACTCTAACACATTTAGGGCTACATCTGCCTGCTCTCCTAATGCCCGCCGTTTTGACAGATTCAAATGCAGAGGATGTACGACTTGATCCCATCGGAAATTATTATTCCACTACCACTATCGTTGACGCCATATACCGCCTTGAATCTGATACCGCGAAACCCAAGACTTTCAAATTACTTGATAAGGCGTCGAAGCGGAGTAACAGCATTAGTATCGAGACTCCGACATCCGCGGCATATCAAAGGACTTTTGGGGTGTTGAACTTTAGCGAGCAGGACAAGAATATATTCCTTCCCGATGGATACACCTGCTTCGCAATATGTTTATATCCGAAGTCCCACAGCGGTAACTTTGAGCGAATGCCCACATCTAATGCTGTTTCATTTACCCTCAGGCAGGTACGAGCCACCAATGGACACATTCCCAAAAGCGAGTTGGCAAGGCATGGGATGCAGTTGGTGACCATGTATTTATAAAGTATATTAATACAATGTATACCGGATGGCAGATCGCATCAAGTGTTACAGATGCACGAGCGCGGTGTGGTTCGAAGTTGACATTCACAGCTATTGCAATTTTTTATGCATAGCATAGCACTCAACGTTTAACCTGCTCTCTCTTCCCCAACATCGGTCTGAACTTTATAGTAGCCATTCTTCTCTTGTCATCGTCATCTTGGGGTAGTGCAACATCATGCCTATATTCGCTATGAACCGTGAAGGACAGATGGATATGCCATTGGTGCAAGCCATGCTCAAGCCACACATTGTTGAATCAGATTCTGATGATAACACTTTCTTGCACGCTCAGTCGTGTCTTTCAAAACCTCGTATCACTATCTTGGAAGATGGTGGGTAATTCTACCATCCGTTCTGAACAGTCCATGCAGCATTCTCATGAATATGGTCACAATGCAGACACTGTCGAAGGAGTGTCCAATATGAAAGAGTCGCCAGCGCACACATTTTTGGATGCCCTACACGGATTCATTATAACTCTTATCCCTTTGTCTAATGTAAGAAGAAACTTTATGGGTGAGCAGTTCATTTTTAACAAATGAGTCAAGTTGGAAGGATTCATTATACTTTAGATGCATATTCAGATAAGGTTGCCTCGGGTCCAGAAGCTCAAAATCTACTCAGTGCACTCCAGGGATATATCTCATTTGTGATAACTCAATCTGGAGTAGAAAACTCAGCAGATGAAATCGAAGTGGACTTGGAAGGTACTATTATTCAATTACAATATTTAGCCATAATTTTAGTTTGTAAATCTAGATATCGATGCAGTCATACACCCTGCGTCCGTGAATGTCCAACCTAAAGCTTCTAAAAAATATATCAACTGTTTCGTCTATAACCATGACCCGATGAGAGGTCTGTGCAATATGTCACCCCCAATTTCGCTCTATTGATTAAGCGCCCGTACTGATGGCCGGGGACAGATCAAGCGCTCTCACAAACACCACACAAACAATTCATCCAAAAGTTACAAGTAGGGGTGCAAAAGTGCATCTTCAGAGAGATGCCCACCCGCGTTCTACATTTCTCCCCAAACCCACAAGCCGCTGGCAAGCCCCGAATTACGCTGCTCGATAGAAACGGCATCTGTACCAAAATCCTAGATGCCATTCTCGCTGATGCTACTGTCGAGGGATGGTTCCGAAGCCAGGTCGGCGCGTTTTCTCCAGAGGAAGATCGAGCAAATGCAGAGCACGTCGCCATCATGGGATTGGTGCAACGGTACTCGAAATACGCTATCCTCTCTCACACCTGGCTGCGCGAGCGTAGCGGAGAGTTGTCATTTGACGCATGGAACCGAGGAAATCACGACACCCAACAGCTGGGATATCAAAAGCTAGCCAACTTTTGCAGGACTGCCTGGACAGACCACGGACTCAATTTCGGCTGGATCGATACGGTGTGTATCAACAAGGAAAGCAGCTCCGAGTTGGACGAGTCTATTCGCTCAATGTACAAATGGTACCAGAGCTCCAAAGTCTGTATTGTTTATCTAGCGGAAAGCGATACGGTCTCCGACATTCATCGAGACCTTTGGTTCACTCGCGGATGGACATTCCAAGAGCTGATCGCTCCCTTCCACGTAAAATTCTACAACCACCACTGGAAACGCTTTAACACGGCCTCTTCAAACGACAAGGACGTGGTCGATATCGGGCTGCAGATACAGCGTGCTACGACCTCCGCGCCACTGTCGACTTCCCGCATGGCTGGATCCCCGACTTCCGGAGCCCGCTCCATCTCCTCGACCGCGGACTCGACATCAACCCCAAGCGCAATGGTGCCGTGTGGACCATGACCCAGAGAAAGCGGACCATGGGGCGTACTAACTTTCCCCCAAACCGTACCCCCATCCGTGTGTGGCCGAACACCGTGTTTGGAATATTGAACGCTGGCGGGACAGCTAATACCGTCTATGTCCCCATCCACTGCCTCGCAGTGGGGTTCTTGATGGATTTTTGGGATCCACCAGTGAAAATGCCAGTGATGCAAAAGCATACGAAGGAGCCAATTGTCTTCACGCTTAGTACGATGGCTACTCAGGATCCTCTCACATCTTCGAGTTCATGCTATGAAATTCCACTCGGTGAGCTTGCGAAGCATGGAATAAAGGTTGTGACTATGTTCTTGTAAATTATAAATTATTTCGGTTGCATATAGAATTTTTGATTTGGGGGTGGAAGATTTTCTTTCATCCTCCCCTTCGCGTTCACGCTTGACCAAGAATTCGAGTTTGTGTTGAGTCGGAGATTTCAAAATGGGAAATCCTTGCCTTTCCTTGCTAAGTAGGTGCGCGCACCCACATTTTATCGATTAATTCATGATTAGCGAACATTGTCAAAGCGCGTCGTCGTAGGGCGTTACACCTGGAGCTCCCCGCCTTTCGAGAAGTTTCGACTACGGGCGCGACGATCCAGAAGTGTGAGCTGTGATGGGCAGACATGTTAATCATTTCCATTAGTTCAGTCGGAAAGTAAGGTTCAATGCGCAAATATGATTCGACCAGGGATGTGACGGCTGTTGACAGAGGCGGAACAGAAAGAAGCGCGACGCGTTGCTGGGATTTGGAGTACAAAGATTGCCAAACAAGTGCTAAATCCAGTGGCTGACACATCGCTATGACAAGAGCATTTCCCGACGATAACGCAAGCTCGAAATTATGAACTTTTTCCAGCTTCAAGATGAATGGTATATTATATGGGAGGAAGTGTAACTGAATATATACAGATGCGCAATGTGGGGGGTATTATGATACAATGTCGGGTTTACTTGTTAATGTCATTAATACAATGTATGGTTCTCAACTTCGTCTCAATCAGAGTCGATCAATTGATCTTCACAATCCTCATACTAGACAAACAAGGTCAGTAGGAACAGAAATTAATCGAGCGCTGGACACTTACCTCGTCCTTCCACTGCACCATGATACTTCTGGTCTCGTCCATGAGGATATCGCCCATATCGTCTTCGCTAGTTCCGTATCCAGTCTGTTCACAGAGCAGGCAACAACCCTTCGCGAGCGCGTACTCCTGTGTACTGATTCGACTCGCCAGCGCAGGGTTATTTCTCCCACATTCGACCTTGTACCGCCTCACGGCGTCTGCCAGCACGCCGTCGATCCTGCGCAATGCCTCATCTGCCAGCTCAACGGCTTTCTCGGACCGGATATCAGTAGAGGGGTCCTTGGCTTCCTCGACTAGGGTGAGGGTTGCAGGATAGAGAGGAGGCTCTGAGGAATCTCGTGGTGATGGTCGGTCATGGTGGGCATTCACTTCGTCAATGAACTCGTCGACAAGGTTGTAAAGGGTCATATAAGACACACGACCAAGACCAGATAGACGTTTGCGGGTGCCAGGGACCTTGGCATTGAGCGCAGTCTAGATGCCAGGAATGAGGTCAAGTAAAGACAAAAATCAAAACCGAACATACGTCGAATGCAGACACCACATAATCCAGCTCGTTCAGCCACTCTAGATATAGCTCCGTCTCCAATAATAGCTTCCCTTTCTTTCTCTTGAAACGCTGCACCACCGCTGACTTGGCAGAACTTATCAGATCCTTCGAAAGAATTCGAACAGAGTTTTCATCTAAAATGAATGAATAGATGTCAGAGAGCGGATTACGGACGAGATATAAATAAGATTGCCTCTAGGGATAGACTTCAGCTCCAGGATAGCTTCGTGATTCGTGGGATCTGCTACCACAGCTCGCAGAATCTCTTCGATATTGACGTCTTTTTGATGTTTCTTAAGAGACTCCTTGCGTTCTATGCAATGATTAGGGAGGAAAAATAAAGGTTACGAAACGACATACGCCTTTTGCGAGGTGAGCTAGAAGAGTATATTGAACTCGACGGACTAGCCTCGTTCAGGCGAAATCGTTTCCTGGCTGGGGTAACAAGCGGTTCTGTGTCGCTGGAATGAGGAAGGTTGCGAGATGAGTGGCGAACGGCGGGCATTGGAAAAAGGAGAGTACAATGACCATGAGAACACGATCAACAATGCCGCCACAGTAATAGCTGAGTTTAGGGCAAGCCCAAGCGCGTCACGTATCCACGTGATTTGATGGTTAACAACAGCTTCGGACTTTCAATTTTCCAAGTCAAAACGACAGTCATTTGCTTATCGTCTTCTCGCTCAATCCCGCTTAGGTGAGTTATGTCTTGAAAGTAATATGGGTCACTGACACGACGACTTAGGGCCTATTTTACCCACACCAACATCTGACTTTCATTCCGATTATCCCCTGCGGCGTCGGCCAGCGGGTTTTGCACAGTAACACAAGGCGGAATTCTGAAGAACGGTCATGGACGAATCCGAAGAACTATATGATATATCCTCTGTGCTACCCTCCTTGGACCGCTTGGCGATTTCGAATCCGTCGCTGTTCAATCTCCCTGTCGAACTTTTGGTGGAAATATTTTCAGAAAGCGATAACCCACAACTTCCGCTCACCTGTCGCCATATTTGTGATGTGGTATATTCAACACCGTCTTTCTGGACTGTTATCTACCTTGGCGAGGAGCAATTTACTTCGGATGCGCGTATATTCCTAAGCGCCCGTCTGGAACGAGGTAAGGCTTGCCTACTCGATGTGCTCATACGGGGTTTCCGCAATGGTGTGTTCGACGATATATGGCGATGTATAGGTGATCACAGGGATCGTATTCGCATCCTCGACATATGCACGGAAAATGTTGTAGATTCTGGATCAATTTTGCGTCGCGTCCTCTTGACTTCGCCTAGGACCCTGCCATCGCTTACAAAATTGAATATTCGACATGGACAAGACATCTTCTGTCCAGGAACGAGAGATAGCCCTTTCAATCTCTATGTCCTTAATTCTATTTCGAACCTTCTTCCGAGATTAACAACGCTAGTGCTCCCTCTTCATATCGCGAGTCTTCCTTGTCCCACCCCGCCCATACACAATCTGAAGACATTGGTTCTCGATGGCTCTTTCATCTATCATAGAGATCGCCCCACTATTCGGTATATTGCCCAACTACTCGCGAATACACCCAACCTAGAGAAGCTCTGGTGCAAGGATTTCCGGACACGCACGAACGATGCAAACGTAGATCTCAACACCCTTCCTCCCCTACCTGATGGTGGCATCCATGTGCATTTCCCGATAATGCTTTCCAGTCTTACCAGCTTAGCCATCACGGTTCCAGGCATTGGGGTAGATTTGCTGCTTGCGATTGAGGCGCCGGCATTGCGAGACCTCCATCTCGACGGAACCCGGCAAGACGATGCGTACGTCGATGAATACCAGTGGCTCCAGTGGTTTCCCTTATTGTTGCACGTCGGTCTCTGGATAACCTCAACTCGCTCGCCCGTGCTCCATCGTCTCTCGCTCGTTGATGCCTATCTCGCTCGCGGCACGTGGAAATGGTTACTCGGATGCTTGTCTGGGATAGTGCCTCCCTTTCCTCTGTTGGACTCCATAGCTGTATGGCAGATGGAAGCGGAGAAGGGCGAAGTGTTCAATGTATTAGACGATGCTCTGATTGAGCTATACGCCACGCAAGGGCAAATCGCCCTTCGACGTTTTGCTTATCTTGCCTCTGACCCGCCTTTGAGCGAAAATGCACTCTTCCATTTGATAAATGGCGTTACGAATAGGAAGGCAACAGACCAGGTCTTCGAGGTCGAACTGGATGGAACTTTTGGAATCGATACTAAAGAGCAGTTGAGTGATCTGGCGGATAGAGGAATAAGGGTGATCCTGCATGAAGAACCGCCTCAGACGAGGAGTTGGTGGACTATGGGGAAAGATATAGATCCTATGGAAAGCGATTCGTATTAATAGATTGGGCATTGTTTTGTAAACACACATTCCTATCGCATGAAAATTTTCTTCTGTTCGGAATACCCATTCAAAGACTTTGATAAGAGGAGGTGAAACCGACGTTTACCAATCGGGATGATCAAGTCTGTTGAACTGACGGCCCGTGGCAACTTTCACTCAAACCACCATCACTTGCAAAGTCGCTTTCACCTTGAACTCGTGGCTCATCGTTCGACATGCCTCTTCAATATCTAATGCACGCTCCGACTCCCGAGCGGACCAACGTTTTCCACCCGACATACTGACAAGAAGCTTCGTGGATGCCAGCGGCCCGACCTTTGGTGCGTTGTATGCGTTCTGTTTGCCAATCAGCACTCACATGGCTCCAACATGCTGCAAAATTCTCTAAAATAGTCTTACGTTTTCTTCTGCCGATCTTGCCACATCGTGAAATAACTCCTGGCTGCCCAGCGAAGTAACGTCAGCAGACTTCCACATCTCTTCGTTGTCTCGTCATCCAATATCGCGGCTTCCGCTCCTCAGCGTCGTTTGGTCTCTACTCGTGCCTCAGATGGAGCGATTATAGGTCAAACTTCACAGGCTTGTTAGTATAAGGTCGGATTCGCTTCAAGTGGAGACTCCTGACAGAATATGTCGCCACATTTTCATACCTCATTCATCTTATTCCTTTCCAGCTTCATATTCGCTTCCTTGGGCTCAGTCCTGGGTCCTGAAAGAAGCAAGCTGATCGGTACAAGAGTCACCCTCGACTGTAAGCACCCCTCCTTATGTTGCAAAGGTTAAACTCATAACTACATGCAGATGGCATCTTCAACGGTTTTACAAACGCGTTGACTGATATCACATACTTTCGAGGTGTGCGATATGCTGACGCGCCTATTGGGAATCTGAGGTGGAGAGCACCTGTTTCTCCTCCAACGAAACATTTAGGGGAAGTTAATGCGACACAGGTATGTATGCCATTGCCTATGATCATGCACGAGACACCGCAGCGACTGAGCAGTGCTGATGTCTTCATCCAGTTTGGGGATACATGCATCGAAACTACACAAGCTACAGTGACGGAAGGTACGTCAGAGGATTGCCTATTCGGAAATGTGAGTATCGCTCTTCAATGCTCAAGTTATGATATAATGTTTGCTGATTAGTCTATACTATCAGGTTTATATCCCTATGAATACACGCGTCGGAGATGATCTTCCGGTTATGGTTTGGTTTCATGGTGAGAATGTCTGTTGTCGTCACGATGAATTTCCAACAAATCCTTATCCTTTTGCAGGTGGAGGGTTTGAAGCAGGGAATACGCACACTGCGCCCCCAGAGCTCATCATGCAGTCATCTTCCAAGCCTCTCATCTTTGTTTCGTTCGAATATAGATTGGGGCAATTTGGATTCCTTGGTTAGCCTTGTCTTTGACGAGGAAGCAAGGCATTAACTGAAATTTGAATTCCAATTAGGTGGTACTGAAATTAGCGAAGATGGAGTGCTGAACGCTGGTCTATTGGATCAGGTAAGTCAAGCTCGCTAATGTTTATGACCTTCTCATAAACGACCTTTTCCAGAGAACCGCACTCAAATGGGTCCAAAATTATATTCATCTCTTCGGAGGAGATAAATCGTACGTATCGTCTTTTATCGAAGAATAGACCAATCAAACTTGTCTCAATAGGCAAGTCACGATATGGGGCGAATCAGCGGGTGCTGGTTCGACTATGTTCCACGTCAGTTCGCATTTGAACCTAAACTGGTTCCCTTGATACTAACATGATGTTGTTCAATTCATTCAAAATTTACAGCTAATGGCCAACGGAGGAGACAACCAGGGTCTTTTCCGAGCAGCAATGGGAGATAGTCCATCGCTCAGCTTCATGCCACTGTTCAATCAATCCTATGACCAGGATATTTTTGACCAATTTGGCACCTTCGCGTGCGTCCCTCTCCAGTCACTATCACCGTTGACTGACTTGTGCTTACGACTTGTCGATAACAGAGGGTGCGGAAATGATACGAACGCGCTATCATGTCTTCGCTCTGCCAGCAGCGAAACTTTGACGCGTGCTGGGAGCCAGCTAATATTGTCACGACCTGCAACACTTTATATGTTCGCGCCGATTTTGGATGGTACTTTAATGCAGCAACGTCCTGTTGAGGCTTTCAATTCGGGAAAATTTGCGCAGGTTCCCGTTCTCTTTGGATCCAACACTAACGAAGGCGCAATATGGTCTTCTTCGATTGCTGATCCCAATGCGAATACTTCGATGCCCAACGCGACGGAAGCGACTGTGTTCAATTTCTTGCATGGGCAGTACGCCAGTTTCACGCAAGACTCGTATCAGCGTGCGTTGGAGGCCTATCCATTGGCGGATTATGAAAATTCGTTTAGTCTCCAAGGACAGCAAATGTATGGCGAAGCCAGATATATATGCACATCTGGCCTGGTCTCCGGTTCTGCGTCGAAATTTCAGAAGGCCTACCGCTTCCAGTACGTTGACTCGTCATCCCTGTTGAACTTTTTTGGTAGTATCTAACCTAATTTAAATCTTACGAATTTAGCTACAATAATCCGCATCTCGGAGCAAATCATGGCGCAGAACTCGATGCCTTCTTCTCGCCACCTACAGACTCAAATGCGGAGGATCTGTCCCTTTTCGAGACGATGCGCGAGTTCTGGACTTCCTTCGTAACGACTGGAGTACCTACTGCAAAAAAATCGGTAACATGGAAGGTATGTTCCTCTGCCTTTGATTGAACCCGAATTGAAGGAACACCTAAATCACTTCCTCCACTTCTTCAAGCCTGTGACCGATAACAGTGGAAGTCCGCGTATGCTTTTGCAACCAGGCAACGTCGGAATGGAGCCCTTCGATGATAATTTAGCTGCACGGTGCTCTCTCTGGCGTGACCTTAGTGTAGAGATGCAGACGTAGTACATAAATATGTGTAGATATTTTCGTGACGCGTAGGAAATACTAAATACGAAGCAGGTAATTGATTACGCCCATTATCGTTTGTACATGGCTACAAGACGTAGTACAGTACTTACGGTTGTCTGTCTTTCGGCTATTCAAAAAGGGATATTGCTTCCGGACGTATGATTTCGTGTGCACGATCTCAATCATTTTGACTTTTGATTCTCTCTTGGACGGCCATTCCCAGCTGAATGCGGCTACACTGTCCCATCTACATAATCCAACATAAAAGATAGCTCTTGCAACTACTTCAAGACGCTACTGTATCGTCTGGCGACTATAGCGTTCTCTTACGACCTCTCCGGCAGCAAATGCAAAGACTTCAACCAACCATATGCATGCGATTAATTTCAGTCATTTTCGACGGCATTATGCCATCCAGCTACCTGACAAACCTAGCCTTTGTTGAAGCATTGAAAAACGCGCTCGAAAGTTCCAGCACCTCTGGGGAGAAGCATGTAAACGAAGATGGGTGACGGATGTGTCGCGAGGTGTGTACATATTTACAAGGGACAGCTTTCCTGTATTTTGACTCACGATGTGTAATGTTTTCTTTTGGTTTTGGCGACTTGAAGGTCGGGATGAAGAATGAGAAGCGACAAGGAATCGATGTCAAAGGGATATCAAGTTTCGCAGTCAAAGCCGAGAATTTCATGGCTCTTTTTGAAGCCATGTCTATGGATTCGCTTCATAATCTTCATGAGTCATCGTAGAATGGGAGAAGTTCAACCAGCCGATCAAGGTGTGTATTGTGCTCTCCATCGTTAGCATTTCTGACGATTATCTAGATGTAAATAGTAGTTTTAAATTGATCTTTGCATTGTAGTTGTTGCATTCGTTACACAGTCCAAGACCAAGCTCAGGGCTATTTCCTCAACGATACTTTCGGGCCTTCTCACCAACACGATATCCTCGACTTTCAACGTGTCGCTATCATGCCTGGACGACAATTTATCCTCATCGCGTCAACACGAAGAGTCATGCGCTCCATGTCAGAGTCGATGGTCATCCTAAGCGGCATCGCAGAGCTAGTGGAATGCGGCTGTATATACACCGTCCTCTTGCGAGCGTCACAGATAATCACAACGGTGCGTAATTTACCACAGTAGTGTCTATACTTAACAAATATACCCCCAATCCCAAAGAGATCACCGAGTCTATCCGGCCTTTGCATCACTCGAATGACTTACGCGCAACGCTCGTTTCCGCTTCCAACTGTACCTCATCATCCGATTTACGATTCTCGCCTATTCGATTCTATCCTGGCTCCGACCCTTCTCGTCGCGAGACGTAGTACGAGTCAGCTCATGCCGTCATCTTGCCTGGACCATTTTCGTAGCGACAACAGCAGTATATCTCCGGTTTTTTTCCTCCGGTTCCGAAGCGACAAATCTCAGTGGGTAGCCCGACGAGTATTTTCATAAGCATGCAGAAGCCCAATGGCGACAGCTAAACCGAATTTCCGGCCCCGAGGGAGAAGTTGCCGCTAGGACACCGAATAGTGGCGACGAGACTGCTCTTTCGGCTACTTTTGTGAAGGAATTGGTCCCGTTCTACTCCAGATGTTTAATTGAGGTGAGCTGTTTACTAGTTTTGGTTTTTCTCTTCTTGTCGTGGCTCCGCTGTTTCCTAAACCTTTACGGTTGCGGCACCCCCGCGTGGAGTAGGAAACCGCCGGATATATTCATTTCTACTATTTAAATAATGCCTCCATAATTTTTTTGGAGAATACTAATTCCTATCTCTATCTTAGACCTCAGCGGATGGCGAAGCTAAAAGCAACCCAGCTGCGGCTGGCCTACGTGCGGAGCGCTCGTGTCAGCGCGTTTACAACGACAGTCGCGGCGATGACAGGTGGATTGTCCGATGATACTCATGCCTCGGCTTGGTACTGCGTACAGACAATCTTGGATATTTTATCAACACGCTGGCTCCACATACGCCGACTCAACAGGTGACCACGAGAAGGAAGCTGCATTCTAGTGGTGGTGTAAATATCGGCCGACCTCGCTGAAGGGGTACTCGCGGGAGAGAAATGGAAGGTTTACTGGTGCCCTGCTTCCAAGGCCCAAAGGAGTCATGGAAGGAGCGCCTTCTGCGAGCAATGAAAACTGCCGGAGAAGAGAACCAAGCAGTCCAGCCAATTCTGTCGCGATTATAAATTCGCGTGTATAGATTACGATGAAAGTGGCTTCGGTAAGGTCTGCTGACTGTGTAAGGTGGGAAACACGCGCTTTTCATTCATCAAAGATAAGATAGGGTTGGGTACTTCGTTGACCTCGTCTGAGGGTCTCTTGCCGCTGTGGATGTCTCTTCTATGGGCCGTCCGAGGCGCGAAGCGCTCGTAACATCGCTGGGGATCAACCGGTATTCATTAGGACGCAAGAACACCGTATCGGCTACTTGCACAAGAAACCGGCTGGCGCTTCTTTCTCCGACGAACATGTTTTGTTTTAGAGTTTCGTGGGGTTACTCAGTGCCACCGAAGCGCTGGAGCAGTCGCGGCCAGGTCTGACATATCGTGTGTATCTCCTATCATTTCTGGCTGTCTTTACATACTTACATTCGTCATTACCTCAAAGCAGCGCACAAATCGGAAACACAATAGGTGCCGCCGACCTACATATACTAATACAACGGTCCGAAATCTTATCGCATTGAAACAGGCCTCGTTGGAGATGGGATAGATCCATGGGTTCACATGAGATCTTGAGTTACGTCGCCTTTTCAGCCTCCGATGCTCTCTAAAAGCATATAGTTCAACCGCGCGTTGAAATGGCGGAAAATCTTTTGCCTAGTCCGCCGTGTCCGTCCGATCTCTTGCTGCGAAGAAAGCAATTCGATAGCCGAGCTTTTACAACAGCGACGAGCAAGCAGTGTTTAACGACGAGTGGTCCATCTTGCTTAGTGTAATGGCAGACTTCCAGACCCATGGATCAAGGACTCCCCTCCCTCACATACCCGATAACCTCACCCTCGCACAATTCATGTTGGATTACCAACACGAAACTCAGCCAGCGCGAAATGGAATAACATGCCTGGTTGATGATGCTACTGGACATCAAATAAGCCTTGAAATGGTGCGGTGGCAAAGTATATGTGTTCATGACGAGTTGATTTACGATCCATTTAGTTAAGGTCGCAGACCGAAGACCTGGCAAATGCGCTGTACACGGAATACGGAATAGGTACTTGTTGACATAGCCTTTCCTCGATGTTATCTCAATACTTTATCTGCGATTCTGTGATTTAGGTGAAAAGGATACCGGTATGGAGAGAAACATCCAGCGTCTTGTGCTTTCTTAACCATGGCTGTGGCAGTTCTGTTGTTGAGTCCTAATCACATCAGTGCGTCTTTTCGGACCCGTTCTGTGAGATTTATTTATTCCTTACCGTCACTTTATCACAAGATTACCCAGTCGCGCTATGGGCCATCCACAAACTCGGAGGGATTGTCACGTAGGCGTCCGCATTTTCGGGGCAGATACAAGCCGCTCATCATCCATCTAGCTGTTCAAACCCTCAGTTCAACGTGGCAGAAATAGTTTACCAGCTCCAAGTATCCAAGACCACGTTCATAATTGCCCATTCGGCAACCCTCGAAGTCGTTCTCGAAGCTGCGCAGACTGTCAATTTGTCTTCGAATCGTGTTGTCCTCTTAGACCACGTCGACTCCGGCCAGACCATTGGGATCATGGACATCCAGAACATCCCAGGTCTAATTTACTTAGGCGGTCAGAAGACGCGGGCGTTTTATGAGCGTACGTTGAAGGCGGGAGAGGGAAAAACAAAGATTGCTCTGCTGTGCTGGTCTTCTGGCACCACAGGAAAACCCAAGGTGCCTTTATAACTTTCTTGTTTACGCTCCTTTTGCTCCACATCCGTTGGAGCAATGCTCATGCATTTTTACTGTAGGCGGTGGCGGTTCCGCATCGGGCTTTAATAGCCAATATTATCCAGATGGCCGCGCACAATGAGGTTGATAAATCGTTTGGGTCGCGGGATAATCGGTCGTATAGACCCGGGGATGTAGCATTGGGCGGTAAGTGTCTCATGTCGATTCTTATTCCAACTGTAATAACATTTTTGAATCGTGCAGTCCTTCCTTTCTACCGTGAGTCGGATTTTACTGTTTGCTCCACTGTTTCTGATCAACAAACCGAACGAATCTTAGATAATGGGGGACTCATCATCAGTGTAAGCTAGAAAGCTCTTTCCTTTGAGTCGGCCATCCCGGCTAACTTTACTTGACTGCAGCTTCATTTAGTTTTATTTTGCGCCGTGAGTTTGTGTTTAAACTTCGAAATCTGTAACTCATAACAATGAAATGTAGATGACGCTGGTTGTGGTACCAAGATACGATTTCCTCAGTATGCTAGACAGTATTTCCCGCAATCGCATTTCGCATCTGATGTAAGCTATACATTGCTATTCAATCAAAGTTCAACTCTAGAATTCAAACTGTTGATAGCCTCGTACCGCCCCAAGCCATCACGTTCTGCAAGGTGATTCCTACTTTTTCTGTCCGAAATCACCGCTCATGTGATGGATGTAGCATCCCGCAGTCAATAAATACGACCTGAAGAAGATCAAGTATGTAATGATAGGCAAGTTATCGTTTAATTCGAATTTTTTCATCCAGGCTGATTCTCTGCATTGAAAGGTGCCGCTCCTGTCTCTCGTGAAATACAAGAGGAACTAGCTCAAATATTTCCAACTGCTCAAATCGGTCAGGGTTATGGTGAGCATAGATTCCCCGAAACATATCTTATACTAAGATTAAAACACAGGCCTCACCGAAGCAGTGTGTACTTTATCAATGATAGGGCCTTCACAGAAGCGAGGGCCTCTCGGTAGTATGGTCAAGCCATTTAATGGCGTTATTCGAAGGCTAACGAGTTCATTCCCTGCAGGTGGCGGCCAACTGCTCCCAGGAATACAAGCTCGAGTAATCAAACCCGATGGTTCACCTGCTCAGTATGGCGAGCATGGCGAATTGGTCGTAAAGAGCGTCGCCACAGCTTTGGGATATTTCGAAAATGTTGAAGCGTGAGCATTAATTTAATTTATGCCCAGCTAGGCTGACTAGCGTTTTAATTTAAGTACAGAGGAGACGTTCAGAAATGGGTGCGCTTATGCATTTTTCTTTGTCTCGTTCTGGCTCATAGGTTCCTCATTTTAGGTGGGTCCATACAGGGGACCAGGTCGTTTTGACCGATGATCAAGAAATCTTTATATTTGATAGACTCAAGGTCTGTCAACTTTCAACTGGTCATAGCGGTCTTGGTACTTCCAGTCTAACTTGTATTCCTGCGACTGATAGGAACTTATAAAAGTCAGAGGATTCCAGGTTGCACCGGCAGAGTTAGAAGGCTGTTTGCTTTCCCATCCCGACATCACCGAAGCCTGCGTCGTAGGAATTCCCGATGATTACAATGGAGAAGCACCGCTCGCGTTCGTGGTCCTGACGTCGGTCGCTGCGCAATGCGTAGCTCGTGATCCTCACATGGCTAATCGTTTAAAGGAGAGCATAGCCAAGGTAATTGACCCTCTTCCTCGGACCCTCAATGATGTTCCCCTAATCCATTGTTCTGCGATTTCCGCCTGAAATAGCATGTGGAAGACCACAAAGTCAGCTATAAACGCTTGACGGGAGGCGTCTACTTTGTTGATAATATTCCGGTGAGTTGTACGAGTCATATTCGCCGATGAACGTCTGTCGATATCATTTCGTTAGAGGAATGGGAGTGGAAAGATTATGAGAAGAATACTTCGCGAAAGAGCAAAATGTTTGCAACATCATACCACCCGAACCGACATACAACCCAAACTCTGATGCATGTTTTTGCACGTAACACTATCGCTGCGTTCCCTTACATAATGAATATTATGAAGCGTTCCATCCGTAATTTAACAGCGCTTGAGAACAGTGGGGTTCAGTGTTCTCTCATTGACCCTGAATAGATCAGGTATTCGTCGACAATGTATACCGCTGGTCCAGAAATTGGTTGTGTACTGGCTTCTATTTTGGAAAACCCTTATGGGCCTTGTATGTAATGAGTGGATGACCTTATGACTCGGAAGGCCATGATGAATCAAGACATGCTGGTATATATGTCATGGTAAGCGTGAGAAATATGCCCCCAGACTTGTAGTATAAAAGGACGTCAGAGCCGCGGAACAACCAACAAGTTTTTCCCCCTGCTTCGAAAAGGCAAGTTACATGCGTCAGTACACAACATCTACTGTATGATATATTGCTTTTTCGCTCGCCACTCCTCTTTCGCCCATAATTGATCATTGTCCTCTTGCGCATTACCCTGGCAACTCCTAGCAATTTCCGATATCGTACTACTTGCTCCCATATGGCACATATATTGTGCAAAAAATGAAGTGATTTTTCGCGCATGTTCAACTACCCCTTTGCACATGTTTCGTACCAGTTTGTGTTTTCCCTCATGTCTGGTATTTGTAAACATTTTGTTTTACACATGTAGAAATGAGATAGAAAATATTTTACCCATGTTGACATGATGCGCAAATTTTTACACAAGGTACTTTTGCATGGTTACACAAGTAAGCGAGCGAAATTTTCTACACATGTTTTGATTTATTTCCTCACTTAAGTTCATACAATGAAAATTTATCACATTCGCGCAAGTTGAGCCCGGCCGCGCATATGAGCGGGGCTTGAGCTTGAACCCTGTTACTCTAGATTAGGCGACATCATGCACGGGCGCTTATCTCGCTCTCTTCTCGTAACGCATTATTCCTTCTCTCTCCAGGCAGCTTGACCACGACGTTCAGTATTCCTGCATTTTTTTTAGCGAGACATCAAGAGGGATGACGACCACAGTCCCTGAAATGGAAATGATAAGTCCATTGCATGCAGCATTGGGAAGCGCCCACAGATCATATAATAACTTACCTCTCTATGGCACGCCCCAATACAGACGCCTCCAATTCGGAGGGACTGAGACTCGCCTCATTTTTGCAGGAAGTACTCAGCAGCCATTGATCTGGGGGCCTTGGAAGGATTAGAGTGATCGCAGAGGAGGATTGAGCAAAGATAGCATCAGTGTGTCGGGGGGCAGGTGAAGCGAGGGCTTGGAGCGCACGGACATAATCAATTCCAGCCGCGGCCCGCAGGAGCTCGTATAGAACTGAATTGACCTAGGAAATTGTGCAGAAGATGGTAGAGATAGTGACATGTGAGAGAGAAATATTATGCTCGACAAGCCACATGGGCAAGAAATATGACCTGTGAGCACATGTGCGGAGTGACCTATATAACATGTATGTACGTGTACTGTCTACGCAAACTTGTGAATGAGTAAGGAATGAACATGTGCAAGAAATACAGACCTTTTGGGAAAAGATGTGCAAACACTGACTGAGTCTCGTACTTGCGTAAAATTTGTACTTCCAAACTTGTGTAAAACAAAATGCATGTGTGAAAGCTTGATATTAGCTTCCAACTTGTGCAAACCATCTCGATAACCTACTCAACATGTGTAAAAAGACTGTAAATTTAGGTGTAAACATGCGGGAAAAGTGTGATTTATTTTTTGCACAATATATGTGCCATATGATTGCATTACATGACTCAAAAAAAAAAAACAGCTCTATCTATGTATTTCGATAGAAATCCATCATTCGCATCAATCTGTTTGACTAATGCGACTTGGAATAAAGCTATGTGCTGAAGGCCGTAGAAGGAGGGAGTGTAAATTTCCTACTGCTTGAATGTATGTACCAAGACACGGTTATGAGCTTCTAACGTCGGAGAGATGATAAAGTGATGAAGGTCATTGGGACAAGAACTCCAGCTCCTTCAAATCGGTATCATCGTATGGAACATATATTGTGCAAAAAGTTTTTACTTTCCCACATGTTGTTTTTGCATTATTTTTGCACATGTTTGCGCTTTATTTTCAAAGTTTTACACAAGTCGTATCCGAGAACACAATATTTTCTTAATTTAAGCTTTTATAAGGTGTTTTGCACAAGTTGCAGCAGAGATGGAGCGCAAGTTGATCCCAAGTAAACCTTCTCGGCTCCGTTGATCGGAGTAGCGGGCTATGAAATCTCTCTACCTCGCACCTCATCCCCTTAGTGTCTTCGAACAGTGCATGATCCATTTGCAGGACTTCCAATATGATGCATGGATCTTCTCAAATGTGTTGAATGCCGCGAGGTGCCGGAATGATCAGAGTGAATACGGCAACATTTGCCGGCGGTAAACATGTGCAGAAAAAATACAAGGCATACAAGTAAACATGCGTGAAATATCATCGATGCAAGACCTGTGCAAAATATTTGGAACATGTGTTGAACTTGCGAGAGAAGTACATAAATATGATTCAACTTGTGTAAATAATTGCTCTGAACGTGCGTGAATTTTGTGCAGAACTTTTTGCACAATATATGTTCCATATCATCGCCCTAATGCTCCGCATAAAACTTTCGCAACCTTTCCTCGTGCCGAGAATACTGTAGTAATTTTCAAGAGAGTGCATGGCTCCCATCTTCAATGGAGGTTGTATCGAAAGGTGGATGAGTTGCTTGAATGAGGGGTGGGGAGCAGCAAAGGAAAAGTCATGATAGAATCATTCTAACCATTGTAATGTGCCACAAATCTTTTTGAGGTCGGTGATTGTGTGTTGATCTTCCTTTTGAGTGGGGTCAACAAAAAACAATTCCACGTCTAAGGTTGTCAACTCAGGCAAAGGCGCTTTGTTCAGCAATGCGGGACCCATTCACTCCAGAATAAGTACCTGGAGTTTTGTCTGTTCCCTGACGAATGGCAAATTAGGCATTATGAAAGGTCTCAAGCTCTAATCCATGACCCTCCAACATCCATGCGTTGATGGCTTCTCCACTGCCTAGTAGCCGTGGCAGGATTCGGTGCTTGAAGAAAACTCTTAGCACCTTTAGGTTTTTTTATGGACTGAAAGTTGTTCTAATTTTGACGAGATCATCAGCTTGAAATTCGGATTGCTTTGGCATGCGAAGGGTCAAGATTTTTAAGTATTTAGCCAGCTCCTGTTTCCCATGAATGATAGCTCAGTATGCCATGATTCTGTCTTTGCCTCGCAGCGACATTGAAGGTTAGAGAATGCGATCTGCTTCATTCCACATTGCCTTTGATACCAATCGATGGACCAGGAGTTCAGATCTGGTCCACCTGCCAAACGAGAGAATCGCCCTAAAATTTTCATGAGGAATAAACATCGGCTTGGACGAAGTGAGCACATCCATAGTCGGATATTAGATGCGGTAAATATGCTACGTGGAGATACCAGACATGAGGGAAAACACAAACTGGTACGAAACATGTGCAAAGGGGTAGTTGAACATGCGCGAAAAATCACTTCATTTTTTGCACAATATATGTGCCATACAATCATAATATTCTATGATTAAAATTTAGAAAATTGACCGAAGGTGGCCCCTGTGGGCGACATGCCCAAATGGGTCCAGGGGTAAAGTCATGCGGGGTAATGCGGGGCCTGTGAACAAATTCAACAGTGCTCACTTGACCGCTGCCCCCATGACCTGTATGGAAAGCGGGACTGGTCTGCTCATTGTTTGTCGCAGCCGAGCAATTGCCGAACCACTTATCCAAATTCGATTTCGGATATATAAAATCAATTTATTAGGTAATAGATACAAACCCCAAAATGGCATACGCTAACCCGTCCGCGCTAAACCTTCCGACCCAGCGCCAGCACCGCTCGCCGTAATATAGCCCGCGCTTACTCTCTTAACATAAACGCGCATTAACACTCAGACACACTTTATATGTGTACTGAGTAGAAACGCAGTTTTTTCAAAGTTGTACTGACTTTCACAAGACTTTCACTCAATTACAGCGGTCGTGCCAATGCCGCGCTTCCGAGTCTTTGTGCCCTTTGCGAACAGTTTAACTTCCTTGCCGAGGCTCAAGATGTACATCTTCCGAGCTTAAAATTTATTTAATATCGAAGGATAACGTCACTGTATCTCTTTATATTAAGGATTGAGATAATATAAAGCGTCCAGATGAGGGGAA
>MU155401.1:0-45534 GCA_015484465.1 Pholiota conissans
TGTAGCTAGGAGAACTTATGTGCCTACTGATTTATTAAAGACTCTTATTGACAGTGTTATGAATCGCGACACAGAATTGTACTACAATCGAGTGTACGACACCTGCAACGGCGGACGTGAACCGAAGTCCACGTTCCCACGCGTATATTACAATTGGTCGTGTACCGATTATAAGCTTGCTTGGGAACTTATAATTGATGGTGGGAGCGTTACAACTCACTGTGACTATTATAATCAGAACCGAGCTTGAAACGGCGAGCTTGGCATTACAATTGACATTTTCTAATTATAAAGCCTGTTGTAATCTTACGACATGCCATTACAAGCGAATCTGATTACAAGGCGTTTCGGAGATTTGCGACAAAAACCCGTGATCACCTATTTTGCTGCTGAAAATTTTCCTTTTTCTTCTGCCTACTAAATTCCACATCCATGTCGACGCGATCCTCAGCGTTTCTGAGCTCTCTCTCGCAACATGGATCATAGAAGACCTCGAGATGTCATCTACATTGAACTCCAGCAACCACAGCTGAATTTGCAGCTCATTGGAACTCTCCGTCTGCGTCGAGGAAACATCGAGGAAGCATCCTCGGAGGAAAATGGTGGGTCATTTTTGAATCAATTCAGTGTTTTATTTTTTCTACAAGATGAACCATTTTCGGATGTAAAGCAGTCTACGGACGCGAAATCCGAGAGCGCAAAAACCATGTGGATTTTTCCGTTGCCTTCCTTCTGATCCCTGTTATACCCGTCTATTGGCGTAACTTGTTCGAAGCATGGTGCTAACAGTTTTCGCGATTGATAGACTGTATATTGTCTCGATGAAGAAAAGCATGTGCCGCTCATCGACTGCGAAGACAATCATCGAAGCTCCAGTATCGCCTTATATGCGTCCGTGAGTCGGGCCTCATTCTACCTATACATTGAAATTAACGTTTGATTTTCCTCAACAAGCATCATCTAGTCCTTGACTTGAAGCGATCGTCTTCGTTGATTACAATCAGATTTGGCTGGTGAGTGAATTGTATCGTACACCCATTTTCGTGCCTTTGCGTTACTTCCTTGATGAAACCAACTACGGATGTAGAGTACAAAGTACTCATTATTCCGAGAGCGCGAAACCCCATGTGGATACTCCCGTTGCCTTCCTTCTGATCCTTATACGCTAGCTCATCCTTCTACATTATCTTTGGCGTTGCATCCACGCTGCTCGTATGATCAAGTGCTAATATAAGCCTTACTTTCTAGATAACCTCCACCATGAATCAGCCCGGTTCGCAGCTACTCATGGACAAATGGCTCCCACCTTTCCGATGAACGACCGCGTCGACGCGTGTTGCCTATCATGTGAGGACAAAGCTTTTCGACGCGACAGTCGAGCCTTGTTCCAAACAGAGACCGGTATTAGTTGCGTAGCTTCTTCGCATGCTTTCCTTCAAGACGAGCACTTCCAGCTTGTTCGGATTTCCTTTCCAGACATTTGGGTGGTACTGTGATCTCTTGAGATGTATACAGGCTCCCTTGTAGCTCAAAGAATCATCCAACACAGTCAGAATGTACATCATATGTCGTCTGTGTTGTCGTCGGCGTTAACCATTCAATATTCACATTATTTTTGTCCCTCTTGTCCCTCTGTATTAAGTAAGATTGACCGGAGTATTGCTATGTGTTGTATCTATCACTCCCTGAGCTTTTGGGGTACTCATTTCTTCCGTTTCATGGTCGTATTCTTCTGCGAACCTCTGGGGAATCTGACGTTCCCCACATTCAATTGCCTCGTCAATTTTGGCAATTTGCAATTTGTGCCGAATGTACGTGGCACGCATAATTTGTCGCTTTAGACTGATCTACATATGCACTGTATGTACCGTGATTCATCGGAGGCCAGTAGATCCACGTATTCACGTCGGGTACAGATTTCAAACGTTCCGCGCCCAATGACGTTACGCATTCGAATTTTCCTGGCTGCACAACACAACAAGACATCTGCAGCGACGCTGGAGAAATATCTTCATCTTTCTAGTCACCTTTCCGCCGTTCGATTTTTTGCCCAAAATCTTCCTGTCGAACACAGTACTGATGTTCTTGTGCCCTGGTCCGTTAGAGCACGGACATTTCGTAACTGCTGCCGGTGAACTCCACGATTCGATATAGCCATTCCGTATTTTCATGGCTCGTTGCATTAGGACACTACCTGTGCAGGTTTTTGCGAGATTTCCGCGCGTTCACTTACACTTGCTCGTAAAGCCCTCGAGAAAGCGATCTCCGAGTGTCGAGAAGCTGATTTACCATTATTCCCCTTGACGGGAGGCAAAGTTGCCGCGGTTTCTCCGGAGAGGTGCATATTAACCTCACTCTTTATCAGTTGTTTATTTACTATATAATTCGTTTTTGCGATCGACTGACACTTGTCTCTCGCCTCTCTATGCAATTATCGATCATTCAGTCCATGTCAGTAATGTCCAACGGAATCTCATTCGAGAGAATGTATTCTTAACGTCTCCCTTGTTCCCGCGACCTCCGTGAAAGCAAAAATACGAGCTCTCTATCTACAAAACAAACCGATTGTCCAATTCGGATGAGATACTGGCTTGCATGTTAAATTGTGAGCTCGATTACGTTTGTTTCGTGAAGCGGTTCATGTTCAGGGAACAAAAAACCATATTCAGTTGGATGAAGTTCCTTCTCTGTTATCGACGAACTTGTTCGGAAACCAAGTAAGGTTCAGCTCGGATTAGAAGGGGCTAGATCTATCAGATGAAAGCCTGGATTGATGCTACATTTTGCGACCGGAGATTACACATCTGCCCACTGACCGTAAAGAAGTTGCACAATAAGCGGACGCAGCTGAAGTTGTGTCAAGGGTCGTCAGGCTCCGTCAGGTTTCATGGCAAGTTGTGATTCTCAGGAAAGACAGTATATTCCACAGTGACTCCGTGAGGCTCTTCCCTTTATTGCTACAGAAAATGAGTGTATCGCATATTCCATAACATTTCTTGCACCTTCCAAAGGCGAGTGCTCCTCACGATCAAACGAGCATAACTTCATTGTTATTGATTATGCGGGGTCTCTGTAGTAGCAACCGATTACTTAAACGACTTACAGAGCTTCCCCCACTTATAAACGCCCCGACGATAGGCCGAAGACAATGAACATGGTGTTTTTATATCATCTCGTTTCTCGCGCCGTGTCTGTAAGTAGGTGGTCTATATAACGAAGTTTGACGGATAGAAGAGTGGTCAAGTCCTTAATGTCACAGAAGGGCGACCATTCAAGGAAAAGCGCATGCTTGCCACTGATACCCATGCTTGCCAAAATTCTATGGGAAGAGTTTAATCAAGCGAAGTTTGCTCAACGGCGAGTGGTCGGGAGAGTGTTATCAAATCGAGATGAGGCAATTGATCTAGTTTAGTTGTAGCCTTTGGTATTTCCCCACTAGGGTAAGCCAGAATATAGGTACTCCGTGTATTTGACATGCAACCTGTAGCAGAAAAGCGATAAGAAAGCGTGAAGGTTGAGACTCCGAGGTGGCTGGAATCGCTTGGCAGATAAACCATAGAATTGGCGCTATCGGTAGAATTTAGTGTATATGATAAGTATGAAATACTCCGAATCAACCTAGACCCCTATGTAAAGCGTTTATGAATAGAAAGAGGGTGCTTTGTAGTGGGTATCGTCAACAAGGTTCTCAGCACTGAGTCTGATATCAAATTCCGGCTCAAGCGTTGTTGCAACCATCGAATGATACGAAATCACTGGAGGCAGGGAATTACTCTGAAATGCGTGTGCGTAGCAATTATGAGAGGTATTCTTGCCGGGTGAGCCAGCAGAACCGATTGCATCGCCAACATGGAAATCGAAGACATCATAAGCTAATTGTACAGTGAGTCCCTAATTAATGTCCTCTAACAAGAAAATGCTATATCTTCTACTCTGACGTAGTGAAACAGTCGTTTGATGAAGTATCTCCCTACGACAAACATGGGCGCTTAAACGAATGCGTGGGAAATGGTCACGATCGGGAACCTACCTTCCATTTATATCATGTAATATAATCTCAATATTTAATGACCATATTTGCAGTAACTAATGTAAATATACGATTCAATATATGAGCCTACAATAACGGAATAGCTAGAACTACGTCAAGGAAGTTGAATTGAGGCCATTTGAGTCGATCTGTAAAACGTTGTATTAAGCATTTCACAGTTCAATCAGATTTTGTATCCCTCCATGCAATGCTGTCTGCCGAAATGTAGACATCATTCGTTGGATTTTCGGAGGCATAATACGAGTGTCCTACTTTACGAAGGTCTACCGTCGTATCGTTTAGCCAGGTACTCGTTGCCAAAAGGTAAACCGTCTGTTGGTCGTCTTCGCCCAGCGGAATGGTATAATCAACGAGAAATGAATGCCACGTCCAACAGAATTGCGCCATGAGCCCACCAATACAGAGAAAGCCAGCGGTAGGTGCCACCCACGTTACTAGTCCGAGGAACGTGAGGAACGCAACGATATGTTGGAAGCCGTATTCGGCAAAATGAGAGAAGCGTCGAATACCACAAAGAGGTTCGATATAGCCACTCTGAAAGACAACATACTCCACATGATCCGGAGAAAGAATGAGGGCCCCTCCAACAGTGACACACCAGGGCAAGAAGAAGACAACCCTGAGAGTAATATGGACCAGCGCCTTGCAAGTCAGAGTATTCGCCAGTGCCAGCTGGTCGACTAAAGGTACAGTTCCCAAATCATGTTCTGTAGCAGAGAGAAGATCGGCGTCGACGGGCTGCGAGCTCTCCTTTTGCGCCTAAAAGAATATAGCAAGTTAGATTCCGGGAATCAAAGAGCGATTTCCGAACGTACATCGATGTCGTTCAGATCAGGCTCCGGGTCGACGACGATGTGGTCATTGGGAAGAGTATATAGACCCTTCGGAAGTAATCAGCGTCGTATTTGTATATTACGAAGCGGAAAAGACTCACCGTCGTTATCGGCCTTTGGATAGATTCCGAACTTGAAGAGCTTATTACTATTGAGGCTATTACTTGTGAAGAGTTGGCATCGCTCGAAAGCGACGGGCTCTGGTGTTTAATTTAGGAAGTCAGTCAGATGGCCCACAGAAGAAAGGTCCATGCTGGCTTGCCATGTCTTGTAAATGACCGTCGTTGTTATTGGGCGAGTCGCTTTCACTTCGTTGGACATCTAGCACCTCTCTGACATTGCCCTGCAGCGTGTGGATGGTTTTGGTTTTGGGAACATCGGATACAATGTCTTTCGACCCAAAATAGCCGAGAATAGTCTCTGCAGCGTCAAGGCGCTCATGTATTCCTTGCTCAACGTATATTTCTTCATCCGTTGGGGTAACCAAGCTGGAGCCAAACGGCGAGTCGTCCGTTTCAGCAGAGTATATGCGGTCGAATTCCTTGGAAATTGTCTGGAGCATATTGGCATACTAAACGATGTACGGGCGGCAAAGTGAACTTACAAGTTCGGGCGGTGAAGAAGTCATGATTGATTAGCCTCTAGACAATGCTGAAACCAGAATATAGATGAGAATGGGATACGCGGGCGACCCAGATTCACGACAAGTGGCTGACAGTTGCAGGAAAAGGTTCAAGGTTGAGATAGGAGTTGCGCGATCGACCATCAACCGTCGCTGCAGAATAGCAGGAACAAATAAAGGTTCCCTTTTCGGAAACTTGTATACTGTACCTAGCACATGTAACTCGGAACGATTTCGATAACCCTACTCGCTTGATGTGTAGGTGTGAGGTTTGAAGCTTCCGTAAATCGGGTTTGTTCTCAGCATTTATATAAATACAATTTTACGCACACAAAATATTGGGAAATAAAGTCATGTACTCAAGTACACTCTTTCAGGGAAGAGATTTGAAAACCTCAAGAAGACGGGCGAAGTTAGGTGTGCCGACGCCAGTAACAGGATCCCAACCAGCAGTTCTATAGAAACATCATTAGCTGCGACGAATCAGTGAATTTGTAATGAAAGGGCTTACGCATTGAATCCAGGAGTACCTAAGGACGCACATAGTTCAATATCAGTCGCCATCCAGGAAGAGAAGCAGAGCACCCACCACATCCACGATTACCTCCCATTGTGATATCGTTGAATGCTGGGGCAAATATAGGCGAATAGAGCTGCAGCCGAGTTGTTAGCATAAGATATATGCGATGATATATGTAATGGGCAAACGAACAATGTGGTTAATGAAACCAACAGGACCTTTGCCATTGGCAATGCGTGCATCGTTAATCATCGTAATCATGGATGCAACAACAGGTGCAGAGGCTGATGTACCGAATACCAGTCCAAATTGACCGTCGATGCCTATCTCAAGCGTCAGCGTTTGGCATCGTTTGCGTAAGCCTTAGTTTACTGACCAATAACGTAGTTTGCACTGGCAAATTAAAGGCAGTATTTAGCGGAGAAATTGCTGAAAAAGTTTGCAAACATACCCATTCGCAGAGATGTCAGGGAATGCACGAGACTAATGATGTAAGATTCCTGAGATTACTGTCTCTTTGAATGAAACTCACAACACTGGTATTGAAAGTGCCAGGTGGGTACGGCGAAGGATTGAGATGGGCTGCGACATAAGCATTGACCGCATTGGCTTGATAAGATGGCATGCTACACTCCGTCAATACTACGAATGACAAAAATAAATGGAGACTGACGCAAAGATATTGGAAAAGCCTCCTCCAGAAAATATGACTTGTTCGCAGGCTCCTTCTGGGTCGTTCACAGTAGCGCCAGGGTTGATTTGGGTAGCACCAACGGCCGTCACGAATGGACAGGTAGCCTTGTGATCATGTGTCAGGGTCAGGTTGAATAGGGTCCTGAAAGAGAGAAAAACTCACTGGAAATTCTGGATTGAAAACTTTGCCACTGGTGCCGACTTCGTTGCCTTTGAACAAAGGTCAGTATCGAACCTCCCTCTGAGAGTCAAAAAACACACCGTTTTTGTCTAAGCACACGTTACTGAAGCCAGCAACACCGTCATCTCCTGTGCTGTACACGACGCTGGTGCCCAACATTCCGAGCTGGAAACGATTTTGGACATATGTTCATTCTGCAATTCAAATAAGCTTACTTTAGCATACTCTGTGCATTGCCTATTAGCATATGCTGCGCTTGCAGTCGCTTCGTCTTGACCGTAAGAAATAGAGACGACGTTGGGTGGCTTGATGATTCCACACGATTGAGGCGCTGTCGTAATTAATGAGACGACATTCCAATACGAGCACACGTGTACTGGAACTCACATCCAACAGCGTCGGGGTAGATTCCGTCCTGTATAGCCAGCCATCAGCAATAATGGAGTGGTGCTCGTATAACAATGAACTAACCTGTTCAGGATCATCTCCTCCCTCAAAAGTACAGAACGATCCATCGATGGCATCAAGCCAATTGTCAAATCCAGCGCCTATAGAAGGAATGGACAAACAAGTAAGACTACGATTTCAAAACAGATCTGGTCAACTAACCCTCAAAAAGATCTCCCGTCTGAAGAAGGGTGACAGGTTGCGGTGCAGTCAGGCCCATACCATATTGAAGGTCAAGATCACTCTCTCCATTGAAGTTGAAGCTTTGCGACGTATTTTGCACAACAGCTACAACATGTATAAGCCGATCGGTAGCCTTCCAAATATATGGGAAGTCTTACCTCCGTCAATAAGAACAGATATAGGCCTGACGCCAACTAGACTGGGGGTGAAATTTCTGTAAAAAGAAGAAAGGAGTCAGCAATATATTCGGAGATCAAGACATGGAATAAAAGCTCGCCTAAAAAACAAGTCAAGATCGCCAGGCAGGTAGGCTTGAGGAGTAAATTCGACTGAAAGATGTGTAATTAGAATCACTCCTGACACATCGAGAAAAGGTTTTACCTATCCCGAAAGTGTTCTTATCTGTCGACACCGGCGTATAATCGATGTTGTACAACGCTCGCAAGCAATCGAGTGTTATCATCTTATTACAATTGGCCAAGTTTGGGGTGATTGTCGCAGCCTGACCTGTCAGCTTTGGGCCGCTGACAATGTTGGGCAGAGGCCTGATCTTGCCGGCAGCATTGGCGCCGGCTCGATGATTGAAGTGGACAGTAGGTTTAATGAGATCGACGTGCCCACTGATGTGGGCCGGGACGGAATAATTGTGGCATCCTTAGGGGGGGAAAGTTGATTGTGCTTCACGAATTGAGTAACACAATCTTACCGATTTGCTCGACGCCAGAGGGGTGAGTGTAAACATGGTACTCCGCCTTCAGAAGCTCTTCAACTTCGGAGGTAGTGGCGTTGACATGGATCCATCCTTTATTGATGGAGAGACGGAGACGGTCGCGGGAGATGCCCGAGCCAACGAGCCAATTCGTCACCTCGTCAATCGTCGTCTTACTCGGCGCGAATGCGTCGACGATCTCCGCGGCTGAGTAATGTTTGCCGTAGGCGGGTGATTCAGGGTGTGATACGGCGGCCAGCATCTCTTCGACTCTATGCAAATTTTGCTGCGTTAAGCCGAATCGCATTGGGAGCACCCGATCAGCATCAAGACGGCGGCTCTGCCTCCATCCTGTGGGTTCCATGACTCTCTTTTCATGGAGAATATGGGCAGAGCGAGGCGACGGTGACGGCACCGCATATGCAGCGCCAGCCAAAGCGACGAGAAGTAAGGAAAGCCGGTGCATAATCGACCGCACTCAGAGAAAGAGCTTGGGCGTTCGCAAGGATTTGGTGCAGGACATCCTGTTATATACACCGACAGGACAAGGCGTCCCATAACAGACACTTATCGCGTGGGGTTCCGCAGAAGCTTGGTATTTTGTTCCTCGCGAGCAGAATACTTTCGAGATCTGGTAGGAAGACCATACTGAGGGTGAGTTCAGGGGGGACGAGCATGTGGCTTCTGTGACGTCTGTTAAAAACTTGGGAATGCGAGGCTAAAAATAAAAGCACATCGTCAATGCATTTCGCACACTGTAAACGATTCTCTAGGATAGAAGAGAACACGAACCGCAAGTCTCGTCGCGCTCGATAATCCTGATCACCAATTCATTAAGGCGGGATAGAGGATCTTTTTGAAGGACGATGAAAAAGCTATCCTGTGAGGATTGTCATTCAACGGGGAATTTACGAACTCTTTTCCAAGGAAGTTCGTACCTTGTATTAAAATTGTGTGTGAATGGGTGCTTATGAGGTGTCCGACACCCATATGCTAGCACTACCATCCGTTTTATTGCCACTTGAGGATAACACGTCAGGAAATAGAAAATGCGATCTAGGAGGTGACATGGATGTGATGGCGGAAAGAAATTCTCAATAGGCATGTGAAGAAAAACTGGTATTGATCTTGCGTTAACAAACTCAGCAACGGGCAATAAATCGATTTTGTCTGTCGGGCGCCCACTGTTCCGGATCAGATTAGATAGTTTCTGGAGCTTGCGGCGTCGGTCTGATATAGTAATATAATGTAGTTTAGTCGGTTCTTATATTATACACCCCGTGTATACATACACTAGCCTTCTTAAGAGCGCATGAGTGGCAGGCGCGAAATGAGATGAAGTGAAGACGCACTGCGATCCTCCATAAGTATTCAAAAGCACACCCCGACGGCGACTAAGATGAGTCTTTCGGCGTCACCTCCCGAACTTCATTTGGGTGTTCGTTTGCCCACCATTCCCTCTCCTTCTTGAGGCCCCTTTTTGTCAAGATATGAGACCCAAGGGCACTCAGACGAGCCCACACGAAAAGTTGTCCCAGTGTCCATGCGAATGCAAAATTCAACGAAGTTGACCATGAAACTGCAGCAGTGGCGCCACAGTAAATTGCTGCAGATAGCGTCCAGTATAGCGTTAATTGCGTGACGAGATTTTGGAAGGGAACAGACGCATGCCATCTAACGATAACCATTCCGACATGAGCACAGAAACTTGGACATCCTTGTGGAGAGAATACTTGCCGATCGTGCAAAGCCTGTCTAAATTCCCTCCCGTGCTGAAAGTCGACAGCTGCAACGTCCTCTATGAGGTAAAATACTGCGGGCTTCATGCGTTCTCCCGGAGGATCAGATGAACACCGAAACGGAAGTGTTGGCCGAAAGAGTGATACGAGGAATACAAGGGCAACTGGTCCCACGAGCATAACAGTTGACATCAAGAAGAAGTTACTGATAAAGATATGTATAAATATCAGCGCGTATGCGAAAAGCGGATGCAACTCAGTGACTTACAACAACGGAATTGCAGGAGCAATGGCCAGCGGAATTGCGAAAATCAAAAGGGCCACAGTGTAGATCCACATTGAGAAGTCCAAGTACCACCACGTATCATTTCCTAGAGGGCCAAATTCACGACGATAGCGAACAACTGGGATGGACCATAAGCGGAAGAAGGGATGGAAAGGAAGATGCAACATACGCCGATAGAGTCGCATTGGGGTATCAAAACACGAGGAGATTCCCAATGCAGCGGATGAAATTCCTATAACTGCCTTAGGGCTCAACGTGGTGACTATGGACAGAGATTTAGTCAGGAAAGCTAAGATGTCAATAGGCTGCACGTACGAGAAACGAGTGGATAGAACAGAATACATGGGATGATGAGGTTGCATAGCAGCAGAAAACACGCATAGAGCAGAATTTTGGTGCGACTGTAGGTGAAATGAAGCTCAGGAAATGTGGAGGGCGTTCGATTCCTGGTCGATGTCGAGCTTGTGTCGGAAGTGGCGGTGACGTTGAGCACCGTAGTATTGGCCTTTGTTTTTTCGTGTTTGTCGAAAGCCTCTGGTTCTCCACTTCGTCGTTTCTGCTGGAACCACAAAGTCGGAAGGGGTATGCCCACCAGAACCTTCGATTCGACACTTTGCACTTTCTCCTGCATGTTTTTCTCGGGGTGGACGTCGTGGAGGCCGTATGCAGATGGGTATGTTAAGTTTTCTTGGGGCTTTAACGTTTTTACTACCATTTTAATAGAGCCTCAAGTTATAAATAGGGGCTATGATTTCATTGTGGTGGCCCCTAGCCCCAGAGTCTGCGTATGATGGAGATGGATCCACCGCAAGCATTATCGAAAATGAGCGGTCATCGTGCGAACACGACGAGAACAGAATGGAAACAACATATGATATGGGCAGCGAGGCTGGAATGAGGCAGATAAAAAGGCTATACATTTCAACGATACACCTTCATTCGGAATGCGCAGTCCCCTTCCAACTTGTCGCGACGTCGAACTCGGTCATTGAGCAGCATATATCCTATCTAGAGCATTCAAATCCAAGAGGAAGGCATCAATCAGGACAACTCGAAGAATCTCATAGCCGACTCCGGAAGGCAACCCTCTTCATTGACCCTCGAATACACCTTCAACTCTCCATTCTGGCAAACGAGGCTCAGACGACCTTTCTTTCCATGTTTGACGACAATCCCCTTGATCACATCGAGAGCCAGTCGAACTTTCTTCAACTCGTTCTGGGCGTCCTTTTCCACGGCTTGCATCTCCTCCGAAGTCAGTTTGTCCTTCTTGATTTCTGTGAATCGTCCGCGCTGATGAATGGCTAAGAAGTGATGCGCGGTCTGCGAAAAGAATAGCTGGGGATAGGCCTCCTTCCAGTTAAAACCATACAACTTCATACTTGTCTGTGAGCGAGTGACGAGCTCTACGACCGCGGTGGGGGACACTTCAGAGCCACCCTCGAGGACCGTGAGGTGCTGGCTGGACCGGGCAACCGACTGAGAGAGCGTGATCGCATTCATGGAGTTAGTGAGCTCGTCAACGCTTGATATACTCTTGCGAGGGTATTTGGCAGGAGGAGGGATGCAGGCGTCCACCTCGAAACGGACGACCATTCTCAGACCATTCAAATCCTATCAGGCAAGAAAATAAGAAATAAGGCGACGAAGGATCAAAATCTGCAACATACGTAAGTGATAATACGATGGTGTCCGGTGCTATCTTTGCATGCTGGTGCTGGTATTGTCGATGCTTTCTCAAAGCTAAAGCCATACGTTCTCCCACTGAAATTTTCGCGATTACGCTTTTCCCAGCGGTTCATCAAGAGGGTGTTCTCTCCCGCTAACTGTAAATCGATCCGGAATTCTCGTACTTCTTCGCCGCCGACCACCCACCTCGTCAGCTTCCTCAAGCCGTTCCTATCTGTGACGATATCCACGGAGCTCCAGTCGAAAGGAGTCCTTTTATACATTTCTGCCTGTTTGTTGACTGCCATGATGAGTGGCAGGAGAGTAGCTTTAGGCATCCTGTATCCATTCTGGTCGCTGAAATAGACGCCTGTATCTGGTGGAATGGTATATGGCGCTGCTCGATTCTGCCACAGAGGAGGCGATCCTATTCAACCTACAGTGAAACATCCGAAATGTGTTCGAAATTTGGCTATATCTCACCTGGGACAAGAATAGTGGGTGCATCGCCCTTGATCCAATTGTATGAACCAATGTACTTGCAATCGGTCACCGCAACGTCGCCTTGGTTTGGCTCTACTCCAGGAATAGTTATGGTCTCGAATGGGGTCTCGTTCAAACCCTCCATGATGTCCAAGTCGGGGGGTAGCGACTCTTGTGTGATAGAGATGCGGGAATAGGACATGGATGCAGGCCGTGGGCGGAAGCCAGGTGCGCCTTGACCGCCAAAGCTTCGTCCGCTTGGTGCCATTACGATTGAGTTTCTCCAAGGCGAGTCGGTCATGGTCGTACGAAAAATGGAGAAGGGACAGCGTATACTGGGGATGCGCGGTTTATATAGATAGCCTGGAACCTTCTTTGGGCGCTTAAACGTGTGAGTATTCGTTCTTTGGCCACGAACCAGATAAAGATAGGTCCAGAAGGTGCGCTTTTATCCATGTAAGCCCAGGAGAACGAAAAGTTGGACTGGATAAAGTAAGGGAAAAGGTAAGTGAGTGAGGGTAAAGCGATTGAGAAGAAGATGAGAGCGGGTAAAGAAGTGATAGAAGCGATGTTGATGTAAAAAAGCCGCTGTGCTAGTCATCTCAAAAGGGATTCGGGAGGCTACTTTTGATCAGGATGGAAGTATTCTTGAAGGATTAATTCCATCGGACTTGATATAAGTATGATAGAGTGGACGTAACAGAAAACTTGGTCTCAAATTTGCCTCGAGTACTCGTACTGGACCAGCATCAGTGTAATTGCACATTTGAGAGACGGCAGGCCCGATCTTCCGACTGGCGACTGCCTCCTAGTCCTGTCCTCAAACGTGCTTCAGCTGACCTATCACCATGAAGACGACGAAACATGCTGACTTCTCTTTATTGCAAACGGTGTATCTCCGTGGGTAATAAATCCTACCCAGTGTCCGAATGTTGCGGCGAAATGCGAATTATGCGAAAACCGGACAGAATTTGTATAAAAGCTGATTGTCGGCTAGATGCAATGCTTTCATCACTTCCTCCCGTACACAAGCGAAGACAAGCAATTCCTCATCTCCGTAGCACGACTTTCTCAACAGACAAAACACGAGAAATCTTCCATCATGGCAGGTGAGTGCAAGAACGATCGGTGGCGAATGCACAGCCACCACTACCGATACTCATTATATTATCTCGGCAAATTTCCAGTGACTCCGGACAACACATCTTCATCTTCGTCTCTTGGCAACTTGTCCAGCGATTCGACTCCTCCACAAGAACATACTGCATCTGGAAGTCTTTTCAAGGCGATCCCTTCAATGAGTACGCGAGCATTTTACCAATAACTGTGCAAAATTTTGACGCGATCCAAAAACCTTCCCAGACTCGGAATCTTTGGACGGTCGACTGCTCTTCGCAATTCCTAAGAAAGGTACATCGAAAGCTAGAAATAGAGATTAAATGCTTACGGACTGTTATCAGGAAGATTGTATGAAAAGTGTCTGTCGCTATTATCCGGTATGGGCTTGATCCCAATCTGAGATCGTACAGGGCAGCTTGACAGTACTTCACAGGTGCCGATATCCAGTTCCGCAGACACCACAGATTAGATGTTTGTGTTTCTCTGAACCACAACATTGCATTGTATGTGAATTTTCTACCTATTCAGCCAATCAGCTAACACGCAAGCCAGAGTATTCCTCCCCGCATCCGACATCCCGTCTTTCGTTGGCAAAGGAAATGTCGACCTTGGTATCACCGGCCATGATGTCATCCTAGAAGCAAAAATGCAAGATTTCATTGTGGAAGAGCTCCGCCTTGGGTTCGGAAAATGCGCCCTGCAAGTCCAAGTGCCCGAAGCTGGTCCAATTAAGACCGTTGAAGATCTCGCTGGCAAACGCGTTGTTACTAGCTTTGAAGTCCTATCGCAGGAATATTTCGACGCGATCGACGAGCGTTTGGGCTTGAAGGGTGAAGATAAGACGAAAATCGAGTATGTTGGTGGGAGTGTGGAGGCGGCTTGCGCTCTTGGGCTGGCAGACGGAATCGGTATGCATCTCCATTAATTTGATTTTGACAAGCCTTGTTAACACCAAATACTGTGCAGTTGATCTGGTTGGTTCGTACCCATCGACTCCATCCTGCAATGTCCCTCATTGATATCTATTACAGAATCTGGTGACACAATGCGTGCTGCTGGTCTTCACGCAATTTCCACAGTCCTCGACACAGAGGCAGTGCTCATCCGTTCTTCTACTATCAAACACCCACAGCTGACATCTCTCATCGACCTCATCACCAAGCGCATTGCCGGAGTCATCGCCGCCTCGCGATATGTAGTCTGCCAATACAACATCTCTCGCGATAAACTGCCCCGCGCCTTCCAAATTACTCCGGGTAGGAGGGCACCTACTGTGAGTCCGCTAGAAGAAGAAGGCTGGGTCGCGGTCAGCAGTATGGTGGAGAAAAAGTCATTGGCGAAGGTAATGGATGATCTAGTGGTGATTGGTGCTGAGGATGTTTTGGTTTTCAATCTAGATAACTGTAGGGTTTGAGCTGAATGTATGGATCAGGTGCTGCGGAGTCGCTATAAGCGAACTTTTGGGACCACTGTGGACGCAATATCTATTATTTTCCACCAGGCCTATCTATAATAAGCCCGGTGGTCAAGTTAATGCCTGCAATGCCACTGCTATTGCGGGCATTGACTTGACCGCCTATTTCTTTCCTAACAATATCTCATCCTATTAGGTGTCTTCCGGGGATACCTGCCTCGTCAGCGGTGGTCGCCTCGAAAATAGATGCCAATTGATCTCAGCTCGTGAGTGGTTTCTCATTGCTCAGGAAAACTCTACACCGCTTCCACTCTGACTCGCGTACACGGGTTGTCTGTGCAGGCCTGAATTTCGTGATCAATCAAAAATGATATGGTATCATTCAGTGAAGAAAAAGGCTTGATTTTACCTTTGAAAAGATTCTTTTTCAGTGACTGAACGCCTTATTAGAAGGCACCCGTGGTTTTTAAGCGAGTCGCTGCAATGCGGAAAGATCTATGTTTAGCTCTCCTTCCCATGAAAGTAATCATATCTCAAGAGACGCATGTCGCCTTTGCAAAATATCGTCCCATGTCGTCTTCTGAATACCTCTATTACTGATAAGCAAATGTGTACGCATTGATCGTGCGGCCCTCCGGATACCGACCACAGGTTAGTTACGACATCGCGAGAGCGGCTTGCGAACAAACCTCGTGGAAAGGGACTGCGTACAACCCGTTAAAAGGGTACACAAGACTACCATGATGATCTTGTGGACTGCGAATTCCACCTTTTTCGCCCTCCGGTGCTATGCTCGCTTCGGCTTTGCTGTCTTTCCTGTTCGTTGCGTGCGCAACTGCGGCACCCTCTCCACGAACCACCACCCATGTAGTCCACGAGAGGCGCGCCGTCGAGCCGCTTGACTGGACCCAGGACCGCCGCCTCGACGCAGACAAGATCCTCCCCATGCGCTTCGGTTTGACGCAGCAAAATATGCACCGCTTGGAGGAGCTTCTGTTGGAGGTATCGCACCCAGTGTCTCCCAAGTACGGACAACATTATTCAGCGTCCCAAGTTGTGGACATGTTCGCTCCGAGTGCGAACACAATTTCTGCTGTTACTCAATGGTTGACCGAGTCCGGATTCGCCCGCGAACGTCTTCGCCTTGCCCCAAACAAAGCGTGGATCCACCTCAATGCTACCACCGCCGAGGTTGAGGAACTTCTCAAGACCGAATACCACGTCTTTACTCACCCTTCCGGCGATGAGCAACTTGGTAAGTTCACATGTGTCCCATTGTTATCTTAGTCTCATCATTGAACGGTCGTCTTCTTTATGAAGGATGCCATAATTACTCTGTCCCCGCCCATATTAAAGAATACATTGAGCTCATAAAACCCACTGTACACTTCAACCATCGGCCCAGCCCAAAAGTTTCTCAGAGCCTCAAGAAACGTGCAGGACCTAACCTCGGCTCTCCCTCCATTCATGGAGGTCCAAAGAAAGCTGCTAAGGACGTCAGGATTACACCCAACCTGGAAAATTGTGACCAGTTCATCACCCCAGATTGTCTTCGGGCACTGTATTCGATCAAATACAAACCTGTGGCGACACACAAAAATACTTATGGTATTGGTAAGTTCACATACTAAACCTATTTAGTTCATTGGTTCCCCGACTCACGACATAGTACGTTCTTCTAGTCGAATTCACACCACAGTCCTTCCTCGCCGGAGACCTTGACCTCTTCTTTGGGTAAGCTATATTAAATGGAGATATTTATCCGAATTCCTAATCCTGGCGTTCTGTCAGAAACTTCTCACCCACCCAAGTCGGTGTGCGGCCAAAATCCATCCTTATCGACGGCGCCGTCGTGCAAACCACCAATCAGAGCTTCGATTTCAACGGAGAGAGCGACCTCGACCTTGAATACGCGATGTCCCTGACTAACCCGCAAGAAATTACCCTTTTGCAAACGGGTGATCTTGTTGAGGGTAAATCGAATATTTGACGTTTCCCATATAAGGAATGCGCGCTAATCATTGATGGTGATAGGCGCCGGCTTTGATAACTGGCTGGATGCCGTCGACGGATCATTCTGCACGTTCGAAGGCGGAGATGACCCTGAACAGGTAATACTTATGTTCTTCACTGGTATTCAAATGCGGCTCATATGAATATCAGGACGGTATTTATCCCGATCCTCTTCCGGGCGGTTTCACAGGTACGTATCCTGCTTCCAGTGTACGTTCTGATATGATAATGGATGTGGCTTAGGACCCGAATCCTGTGGCATCGTCGCCCCTCCACATACTGTATCCGTGTCGTACCTCCAGGATGAATCTACCGTTACCCCTGCCTTTGCGAACAGGCAGTGCTCTGAATACGCCAAGGTATTGCGAAGTTGTTGTGATTCTGGGAATTCGCTAACTCTTTTCGGCAAACTCATCAGCTCGGACTTATGGGAACGACCGTCTTTCACAGCAGTGGCGATGACGGTGTCGCTGGAAACGGAGGTGTCTGTTTGAATGCTGCCCGTATGTATCGATCGACGGTCGGAAAGAAAAATTCTGACAAGCATTGCACAGATGAGCCCGTGCGTAATGGCACAGTGTTCAACCCGGGATTCCCTGTCAGCACTTTTCATTTCCTGCGCTCCTCAAACACTTACCAAGCCTCTTATTGAAAAGGCCTCCTGCCCATTTGTTACGGCTGTTGGTGCCACCCAAGTAAATCCAAACTCGACCGTAAACGACCCAGAGGGCGCATGCGAACAAGTCATCTTCTCTGGCGGAGGCTTTTCTAATATCTTCCCGTACGTTCAAGTCTTCATTTGCAAACAAGTAGCATTCAGTCGAACAACTTTTTAATACTGTATGCACTTGCAGAATGCCATCATTCCAGGCCTCGGACGTGAAGAGCTTCCTTAAGAATCACCCACCGCCATTTACGGCGGGCCAATTTAATAACAGTGGAAATGTAAGTGTTTGAAAAATTTTAACCATCATCTATTGACAATAAAATTCCAGGCCCGTGGCTTCCCTGATATATCTGCCAATGGTGCCAACTATGTGATTGGTGGGTATTGACCACATATACACATTTACCTGACCGATAACTCTACTGTAGGCATTGACGGCGAGTTCGAACTTGTCTTCGGAACTTCTGCATCATCTCCTGTGGTGGGCTCTATCTTTACCCTCGTGAACGATGCCCGCCTCGCCATTGGAAAACGCCCAGTGGGCTTCCTTAACCCTCTGGTACGTGATTATGGTTCATTCTGAATGAAAAAATCGAGCCAATTGTGTGAAATCCGAACGTAGATTTATTCTACCGTCTTCCGTGGCGCGTTCAATGACATAACAATGGGTGGTAATCAGGGCTGTGGAACAGGGGGGTTTACTTCGTGAGCCGCCTTTTCTTCTTGATTCTGCTATGACAATGTATTGACCCTACGCTTACAGCACCAAAGGGTGGGATCCAGTAACAGGTGTTGGCACACCCAATCTGAGTAAGCTCCTCCCCCTCGCCCTCTTACTACCTTGAATAAAATCGGCGATATCCTCAACTATGACAAACGAGTCTCATTTACTATGAATATACATTGATTGCAAAGGATAGATATGAAATCCGGGAATGCAATTGAGAATTATACACACGTGAAACGATAAGAACAGAGACAGTCACGAGCCAGGAACATAGATCAAGGCTCAAGAGTGCAAGAAAAGAGACAACGGAGAGTCAAGAGGCCGTAATTGACGAGGGCTTGAAGATAGAAATTACACGGGTTCTTGAGAGCTTCGAAGCCACATCGTCGGAAGTGATACCACGGTCACCTAGGGAGGGGGCATCGAATTTTTTTTCGGGAGCTCGGATTGTAATTTGTGCCACGCCATGTCGATATTGCATGAGTTTCAGGGCCACCGCAAAAGAGCACGAAAAGAGTGCTGTTGGTCGTATAACTTATTGTAATCGATTTCGTGATTTGTGCTACTCACTGACTTACGTACTCGCAAAATGTTAGGATGCAAATTTTAATCATGCAATGGAGCTGAGATCCTCCTGTGTCGATATGGTGGATGTGACGAACTGCAGGTAGTGGCCTTGCCTTGTTCAACGCTGTCACGCGTCACTTATTCATCCTTCACTTGTCTCCTTACTATCGCTCTATTCTGCCAATGCGGCCTTCCCTAGTTGTCGGAGAGATCTCTGCTGTTTTATTTGGACGAGCCATACCTGATACATTCCATTGGACGATATGTATCCCTTTCTCGTCAACTGAAGCCTACAAACTTCATGCTAAGCAAGTGTCGGAGCGTTGGTTTTTTGAAGACCCAGTACCAGTAGATTTACTTCTGACATCAAACATAGTGGCTGCAGACATCAAGATCGGCAAGCCATACTCTTCATCTCAGCCCTTCACAAGTTGCTGACTCCGTGATAGGACATATAACTGGGGACTTCGAAAGTGATTTCAGTCTTATTCTTCGTCTTCTCAAGGCCATCCCGATGTCCGTTCCTACTATCGACGAAAATACTGAGCCCACCTTCACTTGTCGCGTTTGGTTTAAGGAGGCGATCCGTATCCTGAACAACAGTGGTTACATTAGTTGCCCAGACGTCAACCAGCTGGAGGTGGAATGCAAGGCCTTCGCAGTGACAAATCAGCCCGCTTATCCTTCGTATGGTGGATACAAGCATTTTATAGCGCATTCGTCTGCCTAGGCAAGTGGTGCAACCTTCAACATTGTGGCTCGCTCTGGCGCTTGTTTCGTTCTTCACACAAATTCCTTGCCAGATGCTAAGTATATAACTTGATACTGCTACTTATATGGGGCCTAGATGTGCATTGTATCCGCCTATTTTTCCAGTAAGATTGATTGTCCATAGGGTGATTTTGCTGTCAATAACAAGTCCATGATCGAATCGGGGCGAAAGCGACACTGAAATCGGCCAACGAAAAGCACACCTCATGATTTCCGCCTGGTCTACATGCTTACATAAGTGTTGCGAAAATTTCAATAACTGACGTCCTTGTAGGCGTCCTTCACCCTCTAGACGCGCTCCAGACTGAAAAGCTCTGAATTATGGAAAATATAGTCGTGCCACTGACATCGGAAAGACGGACCGCGCACGTGCGTTCAATTTCGTTGGGGAGCTGTTACCGGATTAGGGAATTCGGTCATCGGAAGTGGCGAGAAGATCCGCTTCTCCTCTCTCCCTTTCTAATGTCTCGACGGCCATGAGCAGCATCTACTTTCCAGCTCATGTCGTCGTACTCTTCAGACGTCTCGTGAATGTTGTATCAACTCTGTCGATCTCACACCAATATGCGACTCACATCTCTAATTCTAATGATGCACCAAGGAACCCTATCGACGCCACCAACGTGAATGGCTCTAACGAAGCAGGGGATGCGCCGGCCAAACATTCTTATAAATATTTTAGAAATATTTATTGGCCTCGATGGAGGTATAAGGGCGGTGTAGAAGATGTGGAAACTAGGAGCCAGTTGCTGAATGACCATGGAATGATTTTAAAAGGTGTGATATGTTTCGTCTATTCGGCTACCGGCTCTCTAATAACTGTTTATAGCTGCGATGGATTTACCGCGGTGGATTCCTGGTAACTGGTCATGGCCGAGTCTGATGTTGAGTCCCCAGACGGAGCCGAATGGCCCCAACTATAACCATAACGTCCCCTCGGCTATACCACCAAATTTTGTTCCCGAAGACGAACCACCTCGCAAGGCCCCTCCAAGGTTTCCTAATGAAGTTGAACATCATCCAGATGTTATTCATCAACTCCTTGCAAATCCCGCCCTCCTTGATCCTGTCAGAACGCCTCGGTATCCTATAGTTTTATGCCATGGTATGTGTTTTTGAATCGGTCTGGTATTGCAAAGTATTGACTTCTTGCAGGACTTTATGGATTCGATTCGCGTGGTCCCTCAACATTTCCCAGCATGAGAATGCATTACTGGTCGAACGTGCTCAGCATCCTTCGTGGAATCGTTGGTGCAGACGTGATAGTAACATCTGTTCCTGGGTTAGTTGCCCGTCCTTTAAATATGCGAATTCATGTTCTTACCCCATAAACAGCACAGGATCTATATATTCAAGAGCCATTAAGCTGGATGAGCAGCTACAACTTCGTGCTCGCGGGCGTGGTATAAATTTCCTTGCACACTCCATGGGAGGCCTTGATTGTCGACGTCTCATTTCGCATATTCAACCCTCTGAATATGCCCCACTATCCTTGACTAGTATCAGTACGCCACATCGAGGAAGCCCTTTCATGGATTGGTGCGAGGTATGTCCCATAATTTCGATGCTATATCTCGAAACCGAACATATGCTCATCTTGCATAGAGCAACATCGGAATCGGCAAACTGCGTCAACAAGAGGAAGAGCTGAAGCAGCGCAATCTCGCTAACTTATCCTCTCAAATTGAGAACGAAGAATCATCGGAGAAAGCCAAATCGTCATCTGAATCTTCGTTTTCATTGTCACTGAGCTCGCTTCCATCGTCTTTTACTACCCTTCTTTTATCCATTGTGGACTCCCCCGCCTATGCAAACCTCACATCAAAGTATTTGAATGACGAATTCAATCCAAATACCCCCGACAATCCAAACGTTAAATACTGGAGCGTCGCAGGCAGGATGTCTGCAGGCAGCGTAAGCGTGTGGCATCCTTTTTGGCTCCCCAAGATGGTGTTGGACGGAGCTGAAGAGAAGGAAAGGGAGAAATTGAAGAAATTGTGGGAGGAGGAGCACAGGGACGGGGGTTTCGTCGACGAGGTTCCCTTCTGGGCAGATGAACGACAGTGGGGAAATGATGGCCTGGTTACCATCCAAAGCGCGAAATGGGGAGAATTTTTAGGGACCATGGAGGGCTGCGATCGTGGGTCCTTGTTTTTCACGAAATCATCTGTTTTCTAATTGATTATCTAGATTGGGAAATGCGTGGAGCGCGAGGTATTGAATTCGGTGTGGACATACCCGCCATTCCTGCTATTGGACTTGGCTCATTGCCATTAGCGTCCTCCCTTTCGAATCTAGCACGCGTTGGCTCAGATAAAAATGCCTCAACTGCACATGCGCAGGGCGATGGGTGGGGCTTTGGCGACTGGACACGCTTTGTTGGGGCATGGAAGAAGAATAGGGATCAGGAGGCGGCTGAGAAGGCAGGAAGTGTGCATAAGCACCACAAGCATAGTGCGGAAGACGCGCGAGCTCATGATGCAAGCATGAATACCCCTTCGCTTGCCTCCTCGTCGCCCGTTTCCACGTCTTCTTCGTCAACATCTTCCGATTTGTCTTCGTCTTCCGATTCGTTCTCTGCCTCAGTGACTACATATGAAGATTCATCTTCTCGACCTCAGTCAGGCAAACCAAACGGTTCTCGACGTACAGAAGGCGACGATGACGTTGTGAAAATGTCTACGGATACCCTTTCCGTCGTCTTTGACTGGCTCATCGAGCGCGTCCCAGCGCCCGCTGCGCTTCGCCGATCGGACAACGGGAAGGGCAAGGCGAAAGCAAAAGATGACGGCAACCATAATGAAACCACCGTGTCCTCAACAGACAAGAGCGCCTCCCATGTCAATCCGAACAACGATACCAATGCCAACAGGACGCTTGACGCGTTCGCTGTCACGCACGTCTCGAGCAACAGCAGCCAGAACCTCGATGGCTCGCGAACAACTACGACGACGACGACAACGACGACATCTCCGCCTTCATCGCCGCCGTCGGAGATGAAGCGTCGGATGGAGAAGGAGGATAAGGGACGGCGGAAGCAGCGCGAGCTGGCAAGTAAGGAGGATCTGCGGCACTTTTACATCGCGCTTGCGAGAAAGATGTATGATGCGGGGCTGTGAGATCGTCCGCGTGTATATGGCGGGTGTACGTGTGTGTGTACAGGACAAGAAGTAAAGAGGTAAAGTTGAGGAAATCTGTTAAATTAATGAGGCCGCAAGCACTGAACTTGCTGAACCTTTCGTACATCTTCCATCTGTCAATAGTGGATTAGATGTGTATAATTATCACTCATCACATATATATTGCATTTTCAAACGCTGGTGGCAGGAGAACATACTGTATCTGAGATCTGCGTTCAGTTGTACTGCGATCGCACTTCAAGCTCGAGTTTTTATTTCTAAATCATATTTTTATTCAGGAATTTGAGCATAATAATCGCACTGACGACGGTGCGGCCCTAGGTAGGTATACATGGATAGTGGGTGAGGTATATAAGTTAAATGACTACAACTTGATAGGGAACATTGACAAGAAACAGGGAAAGCAAGAAGACAAAGCGAGACGAGTGCGAGCTGGTAATACAAATTAATCGGCAGGTAGGTCTAAGATGCGGAATAAATAGGTGATAGTAGATGCAGTGGCATTGGCGATGTGGAGAGTGTCGGCCAAGAGTCGGTAATGGCGTTGGTAATGGAGAGAATAATGCAATTATGTGAAGTTTGTTGGTCGTCGTGGTCATCAAGAAAAAGAACCTAAAACAGAGGACGAAAAGAGGAAACAAGAAAAATGGTGATACAATTCATTTATTATACGGTGAAGGGCATGTTTTTTGGACGAGCTAGTTTGCCACCGCGACGCTGAGTTTACGCCCGAGCGCAAACAGACCTTTAACGCCTTTGAACGCCATACGGGAGGGCGTCATCGGCGGCGGCGCTGAGATCACCTCCTGGGCCAGATTCAACTTCTGAGGAACGCTCAGGACAGGTACAGCAGGCGCGAAGGAGTCCGCGATGAACGCTTTTCGCGAACCCTCCAAATCCGGAATGGGAGGGAGCGCGCCTGATGGAGGTGTGGCTGGGGGTGCGCCGTGCGCTTGTGCCCGATGGTGATGGTGATGGTGGTGGTGGTGGTGACGACGTCGCGGGGCGGGCGTTGATCCAGCAGCGGCAGTCACAGTATGCGCTGAGCTCGCAAGCTTGAGCGGTGCTGGACGGCGACGCGCCTTACCCCGTGGCTTCGTCGCGCTAGTCATCATAGGGTGCGCATTCTCCTTCTCGCTGCCGTGTGCAAGAGGAGGAGACGCAGGTGCCTTGAACGCCTCCCCGACGAGGAAGCGACTCGGCTTCGCGAGGTGCAGAGCGGCGCGGCGTGGGCGCGAGGGGAGGCTGAGCACGCTCATCCCTTTGCCGCCGATGCGCGAGGACGCGAGGACGCGGTCGTCGACTGGGGCTGCGCGCGGGTCCTCGTTCTCTGGTAGAGGGAGGAGATACTGCGGGTCGAGGTCGGAGTCGAGCGAGGATATGCTGGAGCGGCGGTCGTCGTTGAGATTCATGATATCATTAGAGTGCTGCTGCTGCGTCGTTGGTAGAGGAGCCGTGCGGAGCGCGAGGAATGGCGCGAGAGGCTCACCCGCGCCGGCGTCGTTGAACGCCTCCCATTCCCAGCCCATCTCCACGTCTCCGGTATCGTTGCCCGCCGCACGCAGCGCAGCGTCCTGAGCGACCTCGCCGCCCAGCAGATGCGCATACTCCATCTCCTCATCCGCGTCCCACCACACTCCACCCTTGTCATCGCGGTAGACATCCGCGATCCCACCAATGCCGCCAGCACCACCCGCACGAGAGCCCGCAGCAAGGCGCGCCTGCTCCTCCATGACGCGCTGGATGTGCGTCTCGAGCTTGCCGCCGTCGGCGAACTGCATCACCGCGAGCTCCTGCGCGAGCGAAGGGGGCGGGCGCACGTAGGCGTATTTAGCGCGCTTGCGCTTAGCGATGGTTGCAGCGCAGATCTCGGCCTTGGATGCGGAGCCGGGTGTCGTCGCCGTTGTTGGCGATGCGATCGCGTTTTCAGAGGGTTTGGGTGCTTTGCTGGGCTTGGGCGATGTGGGCGAGAGAGGCGCATTGGAGTCGGCTTTGGACTGCTGTTGCGGCTGCTTGCCGCGCGGACGCAGGATGGAGAGCGAGCGGAAGCGGCGCATGGTGCTTCTGCGTTTAGGCGCTGGCGCGGGTGATGGTGATGATGGCTCCAGGATAGGCGCGGGTGCAGGTGCGGGGTTGCGATGGTGCTTGAGATCGTACTCGCGCAGGACCGGCGAAGGCGTGGTGGGCGTCTTGGGAAGGTGCACGAAGACAGAGGTGTACCCGAGCGCGGTCAGGTCGAACTTGTCAGCCACCGAGGGCGAGCGTGCGCCGCCGAGGAGGGACGCGACAGACGGACGGCGGCTGCGGCGCGGCGACGCGGTGCTCGAGGAGAAAGAGGCGCGGCTGCGGCTGCTTCTGCGGCTGATCGGCTGGGAGTCGGGGGTGGGTGGCGCTGGGGAGCCGGGCTGGACTGTGGCGGCCCAGGAGAGGATGGCGGTGAACTTTTGTGGGGGCGTCGGGGGCAGCGCAGCGTCGGGAGCCACAGCAGCAGAGCGCTTTTTGGGCGGCGGGGGATGGGCGAGGAAGGAGAAGTGCGGGTTCTTATAGGGAAGCGCGGACATGACGTATAATTAGAGGAGTATGGGTACAGGTAAATTGTAGTAATGAACGTGGTTGATCGGTGGGGGGCGTAAAAACGTTACAAATTATGAGACTAGCTCGTGTGTGGGGTAGATAACGCCCACAGCACATCACGCCCTTATACCATCCATGAACAAAAGCCCCCAAGGACAATACTGTACCATTTCATTCAATTCGGCAGTCACGCGTCACGGAGACCCTCCGAAACACCGAAATGTCACGGTGGTCACGATCGAAATTAGCTGGTGCCGAAATCATTTCGTCAAAGATGAATTGCCCAAAAAATTTGGGCGCTCTGCAGCGTGTTTTGGCCTATTTTTGGTGTAAAATTTGGCATTTTGGGCGCCTTTCTGCCGAAAATTTTTCCCCGTCACGGCGTCTTTGGCAAGATGCTGAAATCAAAATTTCGGCAGGGCCGTCACGCATCACGGGCCCTGCTGAATTGATTGAAATGGTACAGTAGGTCCTCCTCCTCCATCTCCCTCCAATTGTCCAAAGTCACTGTCACAGTCACACTTACCAGAAGCCCGAAAAGGCAAACTTTGTACTTTTACGTTCCTCGCCCTTGTGCTCTTTTCGGCCCACCGACAATAGTTGGTCCCCTGTACACCCACGAACGCCAGAGGTACTTCCCTCTTATGGTGCGCTAATATGCGGCTACCGAACAACTCGACATTCTCGAGCAATGATCTATCTCTTCTACGAAATCGCTCTGCTGGCAGAAGCCGAATCGATGCCAGTCTGGGTTTGCGCCGCTGCTGGGATAAACAGTACGCTCCAGGTACACGGATAGCTTTGCTTCAAGAGAGAAAAGTCGGATAACTTTGCGCTCACTTCAATGGGTCGCATCATGATCATCGCAACACCACCGTCCCACCAGGTTCATCCCATTTGTCTTGGCTGGCTAATTCCGTCCTGTACCGTCTACGCGTGAACCCGTCTCTCGCCTTGCTCTCGCTCCAAAGTAGACCACACCCTGTCAATACCACCCCATTTGTCTTCTAAATCCCCGTCTAGTTGGCAACGGTATTGTCTCGCCTGCTGCCCCGTGGGCTGCACGCACGCACCTAGCCGCGCACCTAGTTATACGCCGTGCGCAAGTTCCGGCCTCGTTTATTCATTGTGTTTTGTCTTGTCTCGAGGATGTAAAGGTTTCAAAAATACTACACGTTCCCGAGGTCATAGCTATTCTTCCGGTGAGTATTTATTACAAAACTCATCTCATTGTCTTAAGGATTTGTTCTTCTCTCGCGGGTCAAGTCAAGCCTTTGTCGCTGTCGCTGTCGTTACCTAGTACTTTCCCCAGCTCAACGCCTATTTCTCCGCCCACGTATTGTATGTTTTACATTCTATGTAGAAGCTCTGAAGAACATAACATCGCTCTTTGTGCGCCTCCCGTTCATCTGATGTATGACATTCCCGAAGATCCTGTATTCCAATTCCTCTTGGTTTCAGAAAATAAAAAACCTCCGCGCGCGGAAGATGCCTTCCATTCGATGTCAGATTTTTCATTTACAATTTTTCTATGGACGTTATATTCCACCGATATATTTACCTACAGCTGAATTCTTGTGGCGAGCTTTATAAAATTTAATCCATCCAAATTAAATGGCATAATAGATACATTCGAAACACCAATTCCTTCTGTTCGTTATATGACTTCACTGCACAATCCTCGCACCGACCGCGCTAAGACCACCCATCCACCCGCACTAAATCTACGGCGTCTCTCGTTCAAGGGAGCGCCAGGAACAAGGGCATCAGCTTGCTCAAATTGGGTGTGCCGACACCTGCAAATATTTCAGCAATCAGCATCTTAACAGAAGGCAAAAATAGAAGAATAAACTAACCGGTAACGGGATCCCAACCAGTCGTCCTAAAAGAAGGATCGAAGAAAGGTGAATTAGCAAGGGTATTGAAGTCACGGACGACAAAAAAAATTTCAAACGCACGCAGTGAACCCAGGCGTCCCACATCCCTGATTCCCACCCGTCGTGATATCGTTAAATCCAGATGCAAAGCCCGCGCTATATATCTATTTAACCGTTTTTATATATCATGTCAGAAAAATTGACAAGGGAAAGCACGAGAAAGAAAAAAAAAGGACACGCACAGAAGGATTGATGAACCCCACAGGGCCTTTGCCCGCAGCGATGCGCGCATCGTTGATGAGTGTGATGAGCGAGCCCACAACGGGCGATGACGCGGAGGTGCCGAATACGAGGGAGAATGCGCCATCGATTCCGATTACGTAGTTGGCGCTGAATTTGGTGTTAGACGCGATAGAGAGGTTTTAAAAAATTGACGCACCCATTGGCCGACAGATCAGGGAACGCGCGCACTTTACCCGTGTTGTTGAACTGCGTCGCGGTAAATGGCGGCGGCGTGTTCTTCAAGAAACTGGTGACGGCATCGGCTTGGTAATCCGGCATCCTGCGAGGATTGATGAGAGGAGGAGAGGGAAGTAGAAGCAGATTTAGACGCACGGGAAGATATTGGAGAACCCTCCACCGGAGAAGATGACCTGTTCGCAGGCGCCCTCCGGGTCGTTGACAGTGCTGCCGGGGTTGACTTGCGTTGCGCCGACCGCAGTCAGGAATGGGCAAGTGACCTGGAAGATGTGGAGGTCAGAACGAGTTGATATTGATAGAGAAATCGAAGCTTACAGGGAATCCAGGGCTGAAAGTCTTTCCATTCGTCGCAGGTTGATCTATAGATTCCATAATTTCAATTATATACATCGAAAGGAAAAAAGAATGAGAACATACGTTTGGTATTCAAACACACCCCTCCTCCACCAGCAACACCATCGTCGCCACTACTGTAGAGCACAGTCGTGCCTAACATGCCAAGCTACGTGCATTGCTTGATCAATTATATCCGTTATTTATAAGGGAGCACATACCTTAGCATACTCGGTACATTGACGGTTAGCGAAAGCAGGCGTCACTGAAGCCTCGTCTTGGCCATAAGAGACAGAGACGACGAATGGAGGTGCGATGATTCCGCAGGACTCGGGGCCTTTGAATCCACCTCTGGCTGTGTCAGGGTAGATGCCGTCCTAAAAAAACTATCAGTAAACAATATATATCAATGGAACGACAATTTAACGCACCTGTGTAGGATCGTCACCGCCTTCGAACGTGCAGAACGAGCCATCGACAGCATCAAGCCAGTTATCGAAGCCAGCGCCCTCGACAATATCTCCAGTCTGCAAAAGCGTGATGGGCTGAGGCGCCGTCAGACCCATCGCGTATTCCAGATCGAGATCGCTCTCTCCGTTGAAGTCGAAGCTCTGGTCCGTAGTTTGAACGACGGCTATGGGTGAACGATACAACCAAGGAAGCTCAATATTTATTTCTGATCAAATGCAAGGGAAAGTGGCGTGAAACTAACCTCCGTCAATCGCAATGTTCTTTGGACGAACGCCAACGAGGCTCGGAGAGAAGTTCCTGAAGAAGAGGTCGAGATCGGGGCCCAAGAATGCTTGAGGGGTGAATTCGACTGTGAGGTGTCATCTGTAAGCATATCTTGTATTTATTCATGCAGACATCAAGAAACGTACCAATTCCGTAAGAGTTCTTGGCAGTAGAGACAGGAGTATAGTTCACAGAGTAAAGAGCGCGAAGGCAGTCCAAAGTGATATTCTCGTCGCAGTTCTCGAGAGTTGGTGTGATAGTGACGGCCTTGTCGGATTTCTTGGGACCAGTGCGTGCAGAAGGCATTCCGAGGCCCCCGCCGCGCTTCCTCAATGCCAGAGGAGAGGGTCGGTGGTTGAATTGGACGGTAGGTCGGACCAAGTCAATGTGCTCGCGTACATGGGCAGGAAGAGAGTAGTTGTGGCATCCTAAATATACAGTGTATAAACATCAACCCAACGTCAAGGAAGCGATTGGAATGCCTACCAAATTGTTCATCACCAGAAGGATGGGTCCAAACGTGGTATTCTGTCTTGAGGAGATCCTCGACTTCTGCGGTAGTGGCATCGAGAGAAATCCAGCCCTTGTTCGCGGACAAGCGCAATTTATCGCGAGCGAAACCAGCTTCTATGAGCCAGTTCGTGACGGCCGAAATCGTCGCATCGTTAGGGGCGAAAAGGTCGACGATCTCCTTGGGGCTGTAGTGCTGGCCAAACCGAGGGGACTCGGGGTGGGCCACCTCCATGAGCAGTTCTTCAACGCGGTGGATATTCGACTGGGTCAGACCGAAGCGCATAGGCAGAACCTTGTTCGCGTCTAGACGATGAGAAAGCTCCCAGTCAAGAGGCTCGGCGGCGCGTCTCTCATGCAGGACGTGAGTGCTCGACCTCCGCGAAGGGGCGGCGAGCGCAACGCTCAAAAGTGTCGCGCAAAACGAGAGCCTGAAGAGCATGATGCCGCGGGGTTTCACGAAGAGGAAACCTCTCCAGGGTTTGCTGGAGGTAACTCACTCGTCCTCTGGTCCTTTATACTTTACCAATCCATAGGTCGATGCCGGAGTGCCTGCAGAAAATGTAAGCGGCAGCCCGGATATTCAACGAGAACATCGATGGGACGTACATGGCCTGTGTGTGCCCAAAAAAGGACGCATAACGCATGGACGATAGCATAGATAAACCATCTTGGGCATGGACGAGGGAATAGCTGGTCGTATTCTGAGACGAGCACGCGATATCGAATAAACCATACTGGTCGCTTGGGAAGAAAAGGGAAGTTTTGAGTTAATAATAGCAATACGGAACCGGTAAAATGGGGTCCTGGAATATAACTTCCTATACTGAGGTTTCCTGTGCCAATTACGCTCGATAGTTCACCGTGGGGAGAGCACGTAGCCACCATAGAAGTGACTTATATCCTAAAGCGAGGCTGCGCAGTTTATGCCGACCCAGAGATTTGGAAATAAATGGTCAAAGAGTAACCAAAACATTTGGGTCGTCCAACGAACCGAAGCATCAAGCACTGATTCCGCATGTACCGACGGAGTGATAGCGTTGGACGGAGACAAACGTAGAACGTCTGAATATGAATACGGAGAAACCTTGATTGCAAGTTAAAACCAGATTCCCTGCGGACATCATCGAATCAATGCATAAGAGAGATGATGATTGTTCGATGAGAAAAAAAGATTACCTTCTTCGTCCATTTTTAGAGCAACGAATCGCAAAGCCCAGAACATGCAGCGACAGAGCGCTGCAATGCGAATGAAGGAAGGGTTTGCTCTCAGACTAGAATATGTCGTCTCTGGGAATCCGGTCCTTCTGAATACATTCGGCCAACTTGCGAACGCATGTCCACTCTATGGTTCTGGAAAAAAAGAAAGCTTCAGGACTGGACTGCATAGTCCGAGTCAGGCGAGAAGAATCATGGTGTATCACGTACGATTCCTAGTAGTCAGTGAGAAATCCGGGATATTGCTGAGATACATTTTCTTTTGGAAACATAAACTCGTGATAGAGAGGCCTTTGTTGAACTAACATGAGTCTATGATGGGTGCATATAATCGCAAGAGAGGTACATAATTTCATCGTGAACCATGGCGCACTTGATCAAACGGAGCTCAGGCACCGGAACAACAAATTTTCTCACGGGTGCCCTTCAATACGTAATTCTGAACCGACTAGCAGACTCCGAACTTGAAGCAACCTCAAAACTATCACATCCACTCTTGAATGTACATGCTCTGCTAGTGAGTATCATGCAAGCAATCCCTCCACATATCTAAATTGAATCAACGCAGTTCAATCTTTTTTGGAACGAGCAAAAAATTAAATGAAATGCCGCCCATACATGTTACTGAACCCCATGCAGCTTTGTTGACTTGTTGCAGTGTCGTTCCTTATTCTGTTCATTGAATCCCTGTAAGAGCGCTACTTAGCCGGTGTCAATGACTGAAATGGGCAAATCACAAAACGTTGACCTTGCAAGCGTTTCATCCCTCCGACATCCCCAAACTCCCTCTGTCTTCGATTCACCATACGAGACATGGCCAGCAAGCAGTTGCGAGTAATTCTCGACGATAATGCTGGAAACATAGTCTACGGAGGGGGTCAATGGACGCTCAGCACACTCGTTCAGTGGTATCAAGGAACCTCGAACTACCCTGCCTTTGCCCAGGTTGGGGATGGATTTGGCTCTATGAGTATGTCGTTCCAAGGTACGCACGTTACGATGATTTTTGCGGGAAAATGTAGAACTGAATTATCTTGCACTAAGGGACGTCTATTGCGTTCATTGGCAATACTCCTCCGCAAGGATTATCTCAGTCTGGTACAGTCTCAATCGACGGAGGGGCAGTCACTGCCTTCAGTTACGGGTCAACTAAACCACCCGCATATATCCAATGGTATCAGTCGCCAACCTTGTCAGATGCAAATCATACGATCACCGTGGACCGCTTGGATGGCACGGCCTTGGATATGGTGCTTATAACGGTTGGGCCCAACACACCGCTAGCAGGGAACAAGGTCTTTATAGACAACAATGATCCAGCTCTTCAATATTCCGGATCATGGGCAGAAAGCACTGATGGATTCAATGCTGGTAGCCTTCCGGATGGCGTTCCGATAGGAGGCTCTACGCAGAGGACTACAACTGTAGGAGATGCAATGACTTTTCAGTTTACAGGTGGGTCCGTTGAACGCTGTAAATGCATGTCAAACAACTCTTATAACGCACTACATTCTTTTTCATTGATAGGCACTTCAGTTTCTGTGTATGGAATATTTTCATGGGCGAATATCGGCTCAATCTCTGTGACGTATACACTTGACGGTGTTGACGCAGCTCAGTCTTATCCAGTCACTTCAAGTTCTCCTCAACATGTAAGTGGAGACGGAGAAGCTTCCAATTTTCTCTTCTATTCCAACGACAACCTTTCCTCTAGCGCACACACTCTCATTTTGAAAATCACTGACATTGAAAACCAAATATTTGCGTTGGATTATGTTGTCTATTCTCCTTCATTCTCGTCATTTGCGACGATGCCAAACCTTACAAGTGTGTCGACAACGACAACATCAACATTTCCCAATTCTGGATCAGTTACGACTCCAACCTTCTCCGGCATCACTACCACTACAACACAGGCCTCTAGCTCGCAGACAGCCAATATGAATACGAAATCTAGTCCTATTGGGGCTATTATTGGCGGAGTTGTGGGAGGTCTAGTTGTTTTGGTTTTTGGAGTTTTCATTTTCTTCTGCGTCCGCAGACGCCAATCCAAAGGCGGGGTACACCTACACCCGTCCGTCGAACAAAGACAGGTGCCGAACACCGAAACCAGTAAGTCATGTCATGCACCGAACAAGCCCTATACTTAATTTGTCGATTAGCCCTTCCGCCACAAATGACAGCATTTTCTCCAGGAAGGCCAAGTTTTGGCCACTCTGCCACATCTACAGATGCGACGCCGTTTCCTGCGACTACCACTTCCATGCCAGGCTTCGCCTCTATTTCTGACCTCAAAAGAGATCGATTTGAAAATGACAACCTGCGCCAGGGCATGTCCCCATTTTCTATTGATACTCGGAGCCATACGACCTCATTGGACAATTCCCAACCCACTGATGCGCTTGAATACATGGGCTCTGATTCAGTCCCGCCTGCGTATGATGCAATATCTACGAACCGTTCTTCCCTTAGTCCCGTAAGAAGAGCCACAGGAGATCGTTGAAATGGAAACCCGGCGTACAACATCCTAGTCTGAAATCTCTTTGTTTCCATTTGAACTGCGATACTTATTCCAAGGACACATTGTAGTCCATTCTAACGCAGAAATCCTGAATCTGGGCCATTTGATGAGCCAAAGCAGTGAACAGGATTGAGAGTCGGAGTGTAATCCTACCCTCACACCGAATAAATGATCTCAGCTTAGTTGAAATGTAAAGTATTTACCGACTAGAAGGCAATTGGTGTAAAGCCGGAGTGCGTTTGAGACCGAGCTCATCAATTGATCTCGATCAGTGATGGAAAGACCATGACAGAATTTCTCACGGGTAACCTTCAATGAATCTCGGACGTGTTTGAGACGCGTCGCTTTCATATCTCTATATCCATTAGCCTCCAACGTCTAACACCGCTGATGACCTTGCAAAGCCTTGACATATTTTTAAGCAGCTACACACATTGACCCGTCTTACACTCTATCTATTGCTAAGAGATGAAAACAGTCCGCCTTAAATCCTTCCACTTTTTGCGGTCAGCGATGAGCTTACATCGACCTCCCTTGGAAGGCTGGCTCAATCGCATTTATGTTGTCTAAACCTTTCCTAAACGCGCCCAAAATGCAGCTCTCTACCGGCATGTAATCTTGCCAGTATGTTCCATTGTGGTTCGTTATTACTCAATGGCCCTGTTATCCGGCGTCAATAAGGGCATGGGCGCATCACAAAAAGTTGGTCTTCCAGAGTTTCATCTCTCCGACTCGTCCCCCTTATTATTCTTCCTAATTTCACTGTCCACGACATGGCTAACACTCAACTTCGAGTCATTCTAGATGACAATGCTGGGTTCATAGCTTTTGGAGGCGGCCAGCAATGGACCCTCAGCACACTTCCTCAATGGTACCAAGGAACCTCGAATTATCCTGCGTTTGCCCAGGTTTCGGATGCATTTGGAAAAATGACTATGGCTTTTACAGGTGCGCTGTGGCTGTTTTCTACCAGAGAAAAGGTCACTGATTTTATACGTACCCAGGAACTTCCGTTGCGTTCATTGGCAATACCCCTCCGCAAGGATTATCTCAGTCCGCTACAGTTTCAATAGATGGAGAGGCAGCCAGTGTCTTCAGCTATGGGTCAACCAAACCACCGGCATATATTCAATGGTATCAGTCGCCAACCTTGTCGAACGAGAGGCATACCATCACCGTGGATCGTATGGATGGAACGGCAATTGACATAGTGCTTGTCACGGTTGGTCCCAACACACCTTTGGGTACAAACAAGGTGTTTGTGGATAATAATGACCCGGCTATTCAATATTCTGGCTCATGGGCAGAAAGCGCTGACGGATTCAATGCTGGTACATTACCGGATGGCAGTCCGATAGGAGGCTCGACACAGAGGACCAATGCTGTCGGAGATACGATGACTTTTCGGTTTACAGGTGGGTCCGCTATAAAAACACTACGAATTTTCTGTTACTCACTGTATTCTTGACTTTTAGGGACTTCGATTTCTGTGTATGGAATATTTTCATGGGCCAACATCGGCAGTATATCCATGACATGCACACTTGACGGTGTTGATGCGACTGAGTTCTATCCGGTCACTGCGAATTCTCCACAGCATGTCAGAGGAGACCTCGAAGCTTCTAATTTTCTCTTTTTCAATAAGGACAATCTCTCCGCAGGCGCACACACATTCGTTTTGAAAATCACTGGAATTGAGAACCAAATATTCGCTTTGGACTACCTCGTCTATTCTCCTTCATTCTCCACATTTGCGAATATGCCAAACCTTACACCTGTGCCACCCGCAGATACCCCCAGCAGTGGATCAAATACATCCACCACCACGCCTAGCGGTGGATCTAACTCGAATACGCCTAGTGGTGGATCATCCTCTCCAAAGCCAGGTGATGGCTCGTCCTCTATAACGACTGGTGGTGGGACCACATTGCCTGTTTCTCCCATACCTGAGTCAGTCACAACTGCTACAGTTTCTGGCGTCGTTACCATTATCACAGAGGCCGCTAGCGCGCAGACAGCAATCGGAGACAATCAAGGAAATACGAACAAATCTTCCAGTCCTCTCGGGGCCATTGTCGGTGGAATTGTGGGAGGTCTATTTGTTCTGATTTTCGCGGTCTTTTTATTCTTCTATCTGCGCAGACGACAATCCAAAGGAAATGCACCTCTGTCGGCTGAACGTAGGCTAATGTCTCACAATGACAACAGTAAGTCATTTCATGTACTGAGCAACAGCCTTACTTAATTTGTCAGCTAGATCTTCCTCCACAAATGACAGCATTGTCCCCAGGACGTTCAAGCTTTGGAAACGCGGCCCTTTCTGCAGATGCTACCCCATTCCTGGCGCCTACTACTCCCATGGCCTTTGCCTCAATATCTGACCTCAAGAGGGATCGATTTGAAAATGACAATATGCGCAGAGGTATATCCCCATTTTCCAGCGATGCTGAGAGCCATATGACCTCGTTCGACAATTCCCGTCGCAACACCTCTGTAGTAGGGGCTCCGACCATTGCTCAGAGCTCGGATACTGACGAGCTTGAATATGTGGGTTCGGACTCAGTACCACCTGCGTATGATACGATTACCGGTCGTTCTTCGCTGAATCCAGTACGACGACAGTTTTAGCCTCATCTTCAGCATACAATGCATTATTATGCAATGTACAGCCTGTTGATATGGCAGATATTCACATCAGATATCATTACTGAATAGAGAACATCTATGTATGGGTTCCAGGGTATCATAATCTAATTGTTATTCAGCCAGACTCCAAGTTTGACTTCCAACTTCTACTTCCCACTCTAATGATAAAGCACAACCATTTCCGCTGTCACCACCGCCAGCCCAACACTCGTCATCACCAATATAGGCAGTAAATTCCAAAACGCAAACTGTGTCTGCTTAATTGTGATCTTCTTCTGCGTCAATATCGTCTGCCACAGAAGCCCCGCCAGACTGGCGGAGAACGTGAAGCTCACAGCGCCGATATTGCTCGCCACGGCAAGGGAAATTGCCGCTGCCCGCATGGTGCTTGTGGGCATGTTCGCTGCGCGCACAACTTTTGTCAGGAGAATTGTTGCACCGATATTTGTGCCAGCGACATTGCATAACACTACCCCGAGTACACCGATCAACCATATTGTGGGAATCATCTGCCGGTGCGAGGCTCGTATAAGCCAAGTGGCGAAAACGTCAATCCAGCCTTGCTTTGACAGTGCCTCGATGAGGATGAATTGTGAGAAGGCGAATGGGATTAGGCCAAAGGGAAGGCGAGGAAGTGCAGTGAAAAATGTAGGGAAATGTGCAGCCAGTTTGCGATGTAGAAGGTCAAATTTGTCTCGCAGTTCCGGGAAGAGACGGCATTCAGATATTGTGGATGTGGGAGATACGGATTCCCTTGTTTGAAGCGCATTCTTCTCAGTTGGGTGCGTAAGGGGAGGCTTTTCGCTCGAGATAGGCGACGATGCCATGGGCATATTCAAAGTTGTGGAAACTGATTGTTCCAGGTCGGCAGATTGATCAGGAGGTATCGACATAGCGCGCTGTATTTCATGGACCATGGCGTCTTCATCAGGATGTTCATCAGCATCTATCTTTTCGTTAAACTTTGGAATGCGGTCGGTAGAATAGCGATAATGGTCCCAAATTATATCGAAGATGAATTTTGCGACTGCAAACGGTAAAGAGACCTTCCATACATCGACATGCAAGAAACTCAGGACGATGATGACGACAAGGCAGCTGACGAGCATGATAGAGCCTACAGCGGCGCTGACCGGATCTCGAAGCACCTCGCGAGCATTGAGCTTGCCTGTTCTGTTTAATTTCCGAGGCACATGCTTCTCGTCCCGGAATTGGAACATAAGGACGATATAACATGCCACGCTGCACGCGAGGAAAGGCAAAATGGTGTATGCGGTGAAAGCAGCGTTGTTGACAAGGAATCCTTCACAAATGACGACGTTGGTAGGGTTTCCAACGAAGAGCACCATACTTGCGGTATTGGCGGCCGCGAACTCCGAAATTAACCACGCCATAGGTTCGAGGTTGGTCGCGGCCGTGTAGTACACCAAGAATGCTGTACCAGAGAGAATAATGGGGTCGTTTCCTATGACCATGCTGATGCCGGTGAGGAGGATATAGAAATATAGGTATAATTTTCGACCATGGTTGCCTCCTTGATTGCTGACCCAGAAGGCGGCGGCTTGAAGAGATCCCGTTACATCGAGGGTAATGGCCATATATGCGAGAGAGATGAAGAGAATGAGGATGTTGTAGGGTTTGATATCATCTGTCCCAGTACATGGTCGTGAAATTGTGGTGGAATAGTCTGGACATAAGACACACCTGTTCCAACAATTCCATCGCGTATTTGTGATCCACCGAGGCATTGCGCTGCCCATAAAATAGCTATAGCAATTATAGGTGCGCTCATGAGCCCAATGGTAAGTTTTGTCCGTCCAACGATAGGGAAGCGAACACGGAATGAAAAGGGGCGAATCACGAATATTATTGAGAGGATGAAGAATACGAGAGTGACAATCGAAAAGCGGTCGATGTCCGACATATTGCCAGGTTCGTGTGGGTGTCAAAAGAGAATAATCGTTATATCCCGTCGTAGATTTTGATTCGAGAGGCAAAGAGTATGCCCTCAGCTGCGTTTTATTGTTGTTCAAATATGAAAACCTGGCGTTATAGACGAAGCATTTATACGGAAACCTGTAGTAAAGCGGTTGGACCACAATGCATAAAACACAATAAAAACTAAATACGGCGAACCTAGGGTATATGACACACTTTATGCCAGTATAGGCGTATGAGTGAGAGCGGTGTCGAAAAGCAAACAGTGGTTACTGGCACGACCACCGTCACCGTCAGGGGCGGAGCGGCCGTGTGAAATGGGCTGTGCCACAGCGTAAACAATCTAATCGATCACACGGCCTATGTTCGGACGGGCGTGGCAGCCTGCATCTGTCCTTTCTGGAATAACCGTACCTCGGGCATCATGAACATGGCCAAGGCTTACTTTCCACATATGCTACTTGCATTATACCCTCATACCCATTTTACTCCGCTTTTGCCTGCTTGGTCTGCAAAAGAGCTTTGTTTTCAACAAGCGCCCGTCCAGTTGACCTTGGTTCGATAGGCCGTTCAACATTATCATCGGCAAAACTACTCGCCAACCCTTCGCCTTCTTACGAAAAACCCGTTTCCGGTTATCCTCCGCGGCGCTATGACCCCTTCTCATTTACATGTACACGACCGGTACTTCGAAGAAGACTCCAAGCGAGTCGCGCCTCCATCGCATCGGCACGCTGCTCCGTCCGCCCCGTGGCCATGGATAGATATAGAGGATGGTGCGTCTTCATTCAGTGTGTGGCTATTATTGGTCCTGACAAAGTTATGCGCGTACCTGTCCCCTTTTCTCGAACATGCAACATTAGAGGTTGATCCTGTGCAGCTTTCATCTCCTCTTCCGCCAGTTCCGGAGCCTTGCAACCACAAAGACTGTGGTGGTTGCTGGAGAGGCTATCCACAATCACTGTATCCGAACTGGACGCCTCGACAAGTGCAGAAAAGCAAGATCTCAGATGCCATAACTAGCTATGATCACAGCACCTCATGTGTAATTCACCAAGTCGATGTCACCGAAGAAGGATTGTTTCATGTACCGAATCCTGGGCATATTACATCTAGTGATAATATCGTCGACGAAACTTGGGAACAGCTCAAAGATTCTGAGGTTAGTTGTTTGGAATTGACGTGATCATATGCTTAACGTATCCCTGTACTCAGGCGCCCGAGAATAATCGAGTACGCATATTATTCGTAGAGAACATGTCCGGTCCTGTGATTCAAATGCTAGGCGCAAAGTGAGCTTTCCCCACGTTTAGAAATGAAAACAGCAGCCTGATTATGTTTCATGAGGTACAACATTGAACCATTCTTCTATTCATCCTCGTTAAATTGGATACCATCCCGGTATGTAGAAGGGATCCATCCTGGAGAGGGTGATCGTGAGTTTAAAGTAATTTATTTGGTAGCTTTCCACCTCTCAAGAGCAATAACAGACATCACAATTGCGTTGACCTTCGTCCGTTCTGTGTCCAACACCAATAACCGCATAGACGCGCATTCTCCAGATGTTGTGGCCACGTCCACGATGGCTGCAGGGAACAGGACCATGTTGGGCAAGTCTCTTACACCGCATCCAGCGAAATATACTACATTCTGACCATTTACATTGACAGTTGAACAAATGATCGATACACAAGCTCCTTTGGCTTTGGAATCCAGTAATTTTGGTCATTTTTTCACGCTGACCTTGCGTACTTACAACTATCTTCAGACGAGCGCTTGCTTGTTTTAGACCTACTCTCAGTACATTTGATACGCAGGAAGCGTGGAAGCGTCATCATATCTTATCATGCAAATAAGGATCTTCCAACAACTACAGCGCCATACTTGCATGAACGTATTCGATTTGCCGGTAATTGCTTTAATAGGTTTTTCTTTATGACGAGATTTAAGACGAAAAAAATATATTCCAGGTCAGAGCGTGTATTGGCAAAGCATATTCCAAAATTCCCCAGACCCCACCTTCGTGCTCTTAACCTTCTTATGGCATGCATTATATGCATGGGACGAAGCGTTGGAGCATCTATACGCCCATATATGCCATCTCGTACGCTCCCTGCTCCTCAACTTAATCGTCATAATCCTAAAAGTTCTTGCAGGAAACTCGAGTGGTAACGACCTCAGAGATGATTCTTACACAACAACTCCATATCATCCGCGCCCATCATCTGCACTATACCTCCCTCCTCGACGACTTCCGCAAATCTATTGTCTTCATCCGCGATACCCCAAACCCAGCCATGGACTCACTGACGCCGGAGGACCGCGACTTCAATGAGAGGATCATGCGGCGCGAGTGCTCTAATCTCCTGAGCGAGATAGACCGTCTCGAGTCGGATCGGGAGCTGCAGGAGAGGAGGTTGAAAAATGTGATGAATTTGGTAAATTCGGCCGCTTCTAGTGTTATGTTTAAACTGACTTTATATGAAGGTTTTCAGTAGTGTAAATATCTTGGATAGTAGGCGGATGCAGAAAATGACGGAGGCCGCCGCTAAAGATAGTGCCGGTATGTTGATATATTTCGTTTCAATAGATATGGAATTGCTGACAGGTTTATAGCTGTAAGTATTCGACCAATGCTATGTGGTGAATACGTCCTAATAAGCGCATATTTAGATGAAGCAAATCGCATATTTGACCATGGTCTTCCTCCCAGCATCGTTTGTAGCAGTAAGCTGAAGCGTTCAAGCTATTCAAATATCGTTATAATCATGGTCCTTATCTCTGTCTTCTAGGCAGTCTTCGGCATGAATATTCAAAATCTCACTCCTGGCGTGAAAGGCACACTCGCCCACTATGTCGAAGCCGCGTTGCCCTTGACGCTGGTCACGATTTGGGTGATCATAGCATCTCAGAACCGGTACATCTTTCCGCCAGGGATTTTGTTCTGGAAGCGATTGGCGTGGCCGATAATACTCTTGGGACGGATTGTCGGGATCGACCCGTATAAGAAAAGGAAAGTCAATCGAATAGAGGAACCGTATCCGGAGGATGTTACTAGTATCACCATTGAGGAAGCTGGGAAGAAGGACTGAGCAGGGCGGCTCTTTGAGATGTGGGCCTTTTTTCCCGTGATAAAATGCAGAACCATTCATTTCTGTTGGAAGGATCCCTCTCTGTCACTCAAATATCTTGTAACACAACTCTACAACGGCGGACCAACATTTCATCGGAAGACCTACACAAGCGTTCAGCGGCAGAACAGTACTTCCCGCTTGATAGACTTGAACGGAATACTATCAGTTCAAGACGTTCCAATAGCATTCACGTAAACATTTTGATACCCTTCCTATAATGCTTAGCTTTTTATGATCTTCAGTAATTTGTGTTGTGTGTAGCTGTAGCATCATATACATACCAGTACAACAAGTTCATCTATCATTTATATACTATACGCCCAATCTATGGCGACTCTGCAGCTTTTTTTCCCGCCTTGCGGAAAGTATTGAGAGCATCCCAAGCTTTTCCCGATGTCACACTTTCCCGAGCAAGTTTTGTACCCTCGACGAAATCGTGAGCGACCCCAGCCACCACGAGAAGCGCTGACGCATTCATCAACACGAAATCCAAAACGGGCACAAGATTTTCGGGAATATTAGCACCGGAAGTCAGCAGCGTCTTGAACGTCTCTGCATTTTCCTGCGGACTACCACCAGTAACCGCGGTGAGTGGATGCGCTGGAAGTCCAAAATCTTTCGGCGTCAGCGTCTTCGGCGTGACCTTGCCGTCCTTGAGCTCCCATGCGTGCGTCGGCCCCGCGCAGCTGATCTCGTCGAGCTTCTCGAAGCCACACACGACTAGCGCACGCTCGACGCCACCCTCGCTCAACGAGTGCGCGAATGTGGGCCCGATCTCGGGCTCTGCAACACCTAGCACCATTCCGCGTGGTCGCGCGGGGTTAATTAACGGTCCAAGGACGTTGAACATGGTACGGAAGGGCAGCGCTTTGCGATAGGGAGCAATCGCTGCCATGGCAGGGTGGTAGTGTGGTGCGAGGATGAAGGTGAAGGGAATTCGTGGGAGTGGCATAGCCGTCCCAGGTGTAGGCGCAGTGAAGAGACACTCCAGCGATTCGAGAAGATCGGCAGATCCTGAAGAGGACGTCGATGCGCGGCTACCGTGCTGAGAGTTGTTTCGATAAGATTACATTCTAACGGAAATATAATAGCACACCTTGATAACCCTGGCACCAGCTCCAGCAGCGACGACGGCAGCCGTTGTGCTCACATTGAATAAATTATACCCATCCCCACCCGTTCCGACGATATCCACCACGAAATCGCCGTCTGCATCCTGCACGTCGGCCTTGAGCGCCCGCTCACGGAGTACAGAAGCTGCGGCTGCGAGAGATTCTGGACGCCTTTCCACGCGATGGATGTGCAGTGCAGTCAGGAATGCGCCGATCTGCGAAGGTTGAAGCACAGCGGGCGTAAAAAGATGGTTGAGCGCCTCCTTGAGATCTTCCGGTGTGAAATACTCTGGCGTCTGGACGAGTTTGTTCAGCAGCGGGCGGAATGACTCGATAGTATAATCTGCCATGGTATGCAGAGGGTATAGTCAAAGGTATGGGAGTTTGACAAGCCTGGCGGGTTGGAGAAGATCAACGTCGGTCCATATGAGACGGAATCAATTTTACTACCCTGGACTGAGTCATTCTGTGGCTCAACCGCGGATAGTCGTCGCGCAATAACAGAAGTGTCGACAACAAAGCATATTTCCCGTAAGAGTAGAAGTACAACAAAGGGTTCAATAACAACTGTGCATATTACGTAGACTGACTATGTAGAGAATGTACATGACATCAACTTGTCATTACAAGATTTACACCAAGCGCATCATAGGCAGGAGGATGCGATTCAGACTCCGGCGTCCCATTTGGATGTGCATAATTGTTGAACACATTATGATTTCTCGCATTGTCGGAGTCGGAGGATGGTACATTCGTTCGCTGATGTTCCACTTCGATTCGGTTTCTCTTAAGATCGGCTATTGATGTAGAAGCTGCAGATGTGTTAGCCAACGGGAATGGCATAGGGCATGTAGGGTGATCATGGCTTGGGTGGGCTGCAGACAAGTTGGGCATTTAGTCTATCGGGTTGGTCAAGAAAGAGAAGAATAAACACACCGTGAGCAGCATGCGGATGTAATCTTTCTTCCATTAATGAGTACCGCATTGCTTTAGACCGCCGTTGCCTTCGGAGATGCAAAAGCAAAAGGCTTGTCAAAATCAAGACGGAGACGCCTCCCACAGTTCCGCCTACCATGATGCTGAGCTGGGTTGACTTTGTGGTCGGATGTCCTTGATTAGTTACGACTGTTGTTTGCGGGGATGTATTGGTCGATGAAGGACCATTGACGGTTGTTGTGTTCAAAATATTCGCTGTAGTCGTTAGATTAGGCATCGTCGCCAGCGACGAGAACGAAGGTGAATAGACACCATAATCCAAGATAAACGTTTGATTTTGGATATCAGTGACGGTCAGAACCAGAGCATGGATATCAGTGGAAAGGTCGTCCTTCTCGAAAAACAAAAAATTACTGGCTTCTCCGGTATTGTCTACATACGGAGGACTGTCCACGGTGATAATGTAAGACTGGGATGTAACGTTGCCGTCCAGTGTATATGTTGCAGAAATACTTCCGATGTTTGCCCAGTTGAAGATCCCGTAGAGAGCTATCGAGGTACCTGTTGATAAATTTTCCTTAAAAGATAGACTATTGCAGTGAAACTTCGACATACCAAAAAATTGGAAAAACATGCTGTCTCCTGGAGTCGTGGTACGCTTTGTCGAGTTCCCAACAGGAAGTCCATCCGGAAGAGCCCTGGCATTAAATCCATCAGTCCTTTCGGTCCAAGAACCAGAATATTGAAGCGCGGGATCGTTGTCGTCCACAAAAATTTTGTTGCCTGCTAGCGAAGTGTCGGGGCCAACGGTGATAATTGCCATATCCAATGCTGTACCAGCAAGACCGTTCACGGTAATGGTATGTCTCCCTTCGGTCAGGAATGGGGATTGGTACCATTGTACATATGCGGGCGGCTCGATGGAAGAATCATATGTTATGGGGCTTGATGACTCTCCGTCTATTGAAACTTTGGCAGTCTGAGAGTACGTAGATGGAGGCGTGATTCCAATGAAAGTAATGGAAGTTCCTAAGTGGTGGTATAAGTGCTTTATTCTATTACTTATTTGCAAAAGGATAGAAATACCGTCAAAGTCCAGACTGAACGATCCGAGTTCGCTACCGCTCAGGGCAAAAGCAGGATAGTTAGACGTCCCTTGGTACCATTGTACCAAAGTACTGAGTGTCCAGTTTCCGCCACCGTAGGTTATATTTCCAGCATTATCATCAAGAATAATTCGCATTGGGATGGTGGTCATGAGTTGTCGATTAAGTGTCAAGTCCGGATATTCGAGGGTAACGTTTCTACGCCAGAAAATGGACCTTTCAAGGCATAACCTTCAAGCTTTTGTAACGTATGACAGCTACTTGTTCTCCATAATTTCAGCGGCTGTTCAGCGGCAGTCGTAGTGTCACTGAATGGTAGTCAACATCAACTTGGACCCCAACTCACCAACAAGGTACTATCTCTGCTCACAATTTTAGCTACTGTTTGGCTTGTTGAATCATATGCGGCAGACGATTTGATTGAGGAGTTGAGATGTCGAGAAATCGTTGTCCAGGTATGCTTTAGCTCCAAAGCTTATGTTGCGCTGCCATGCAATGTATCGGATTGTGTGGCACTTCTAGTAGCGAGTCTATGCTGTCCAAAAATTTCAGGCATCCGCTCTCTTCCAGAGCATTGAGAATATTGACCGAATGAACCAAGACCGAACGGAGTTGAGCGCTTGGGAAGCAAGCGTTGATGTTGATGAATCGATCGCGATGCATGAGCGCAGTGTCACCTTGCTGTAAAGCAATGGTCCCCCACGTCACCTTGCTGTAAAGCAATGGTCCCCCACGTTGGAAATTCACAAATAAGGAAAATAGTTTTGATACGTTGTCTTTGTTTGCCATTATCTCCATCAAAAGCTCGCACAAATAACTGGCGGTACAGAAAAGTTGGGTATCCAACTCTCGAAAGTTTTGATACGTTGTACTTGTTTGCTTCTCCTTTCAAAATACTGCCTGCGCAAATACGCAACCCGAGAGCCTCCAACCGTGTCACCCTCAGCACCACGACTCAACGACCGGAAGTTCCCCTTTTTCTTTACCCCATCTACGCGGTACTGCATAAGACCGAAGCTCTTCCTTGACACCGTTTCCGCGGGATGGATAGTCTCGGCGCCGTCTGCATTGCTTTTGACTGTCTCTGTCCGTTTTTCGCCCGCGATTCGTAGGTATTACCCACGATTCTACTGGTGCGTCCACTGTTCATGACATTTAGTGACCGATACTTATAACATGTTCTACACTATAGACCGTTGCATCTGCCAATTCGCTGGATTAATGTTCGCTTTCTGTAGCTCAGTCTCCCCGCAAGTCAGAAACCAAGTCAGCAACCAAGTCAGCGCCAAGCAGAGGTGAGCAGGTTGCCGCTGCTAAGGCATTTTGGCCTTCAGTGTCGCCTCAGACAAGGTAAGGCGATAAGCGTAAAAGGAGTGTTGACCAGGAGGAGGGACCGTCCAAGGATCCCCGATCTTCGACCAAGAGAAACAAAGATGTGCGTTCTTGTACTCTGGCCCATGGATATTGTCTAACACACATTTCGAATAGACAGCTTAGACGTTCACCATCGTTTGCAATAGTTATAATTTATACACACTATAATGTTATAAACTATACATTACATAGTCTAATTCTCTAAAG